>VZRZ01005884.1:1407503-1539714 GCA_013398175.1 Climacteris rufus
GGTTCTGGCTGCCCGCTCGGAGACCGCCTGTGCCGCTGGCTGCTCGTCTCTCCCCTCCGCACCCCCCGTGTCGTTCTGGATGTGCCCCGTTCCGTCCAGCACCCTCGCGTCGTCCTTCCCCCGCCCGACCCCGCTCCGGGCAGCCTGGCTCTGGCGTCCCCGGGCAGCGGGGACAGCCTGACCCGAGAGCCAGCGCAGCCCTGGTTCCCGAGGGGAAGGACGATCCCAGCGGACAGCGCGCCGCAGTGCCCACGGCAGCCTGGCAGCCCGTGCGCCCCGTGGGTACCTAGCTAGTAAAACGCAGCAGACAAACAGAAAAACCCGTGTAGAACAGACGTGTCAGAGCTAAGTCCTCTCTCTTAATAGCAGAGATAGCCAGATGAGCTGCTCTGTTTTTACATGTTTTTTTAATTGGCTGAGGTATTTCTCATGCATCCTGACCTGTGATGTAAAGGTAGAGCCTCACTCTCTACAATTTGCCTAAAAGCAGTCTAGGCAAGATGACTGAATTTGTGATAGTTGTCACGATACTAGAGAGGTTACCAGTATGTGTCTCTCTTTGTAAAGCGCTTATGTTGTTCTGATTGTCTTAAGTTTACTGAGAACTCTGAGTGGGACAGAAGAATTTGTTTCGTGTTGTAGTGAGGATTATGCTGCTAAAGTGTGCTTGGTGTATAAGCTGAGTGTGCTCGAATGCTTGTGAGCAGTTAAGTGGCTGCCTGAAGGTGGCCTTCCCAGGAGATCTGTGTTTAATGGCTGTGGGACTTCTTCAGGAATCGTCTGAGTGCAATTTTAAAAAATGGTTTTATTTGAAGTCTGTACAGGGGTATTGCTGATGGAGGAACATAAATTGTGTTACAGGAAAGAGGTACAGTAGTAGAGATGCAGTTTACCTGAGTTCAAAATCTGAGCTAGCTTCAGAATATATATCTTTATGTTTCTGTATTGTTTACCTGATTTACTTGTCTAGAGAGACAGCAACCTGGTCACTAGCCTGTATTAAGAAACCAGAATTCCTTGCAAAAGGATCAGGTTTCCTTAGCATATGTCAAACCAGTAAATCCCTTGCAACCTTGACCACCTTTTTGTTAAAATGCCATTAGATTTGGCTTGTATAGGGGTGTTTCTGCAGGTTAAATAAATAAAACAGCTGCATGACTTCTAAATCTCTCACCACATTTATTTGCAGAATATTCGGTTTTAAAACATGAACAGCCTGATGTCACCCTTTTTTCTTGCAAGCACTGAGTTGTAGAACGCTTGAAGAATGATCTACAAAATACACAGAGGCAAACCCTGTGCAAGATGAGAGTGTTCCACATGAGTGGGAATTTGAGCTGTAGACTTTTGCCTTAATACAGAGGAAAACAGCGTACAGCTATCTAGAGAAGTAGTATAAGCAATCAAAGACTTAGTCATAGAACTGTTCTAAAATCACATCTCTTTTGGTTTGGTTTTTTTTTTTTTTTCCTTCTAGAAATGCTAACAGAGTTGACTGTTCTTCTGGATGTGGTAGTTTCTCATTTTAAGCCAGATACTGTCCAAAGAATGCCACCAGGCGGGGAGTTTCCTTTCTTGGAACCACAGCCCTGTTTTAGAACTCTTCTTAGGCCACTGTCCCTCTACCTCTCACTTTGTCTGGTATCTCTCCCCTTTCCTGCTCATTCAAGTTGTGAATTTTGGCAAAGGACTCAGGTGCTTCCCCGCCTTGCTGCCTACAGCTGCACGGTGCCATCTGTGCCCAAAGGGCACGCCACTATCACCTGGAGAGGTTTGCAGGCACTTGTGTCCCCTCAAACTATGTTGATAGTAGGTCTTCTAAAATTTGAGAAGCAGCACTGGACCTGCTGGCTAATTTAATTATAGCAGCAAAGTAAGTTATATTTCTTTTCACATCTGGAAAGATAAGATTTATAACAGGTCTTTGAGAGGCCACGGGCATTTCTGCCCACAGAGTGCTTTCCCAAAGCCCTTCTCAGCCTCGATGGACCCAAACTGGGCCATTCTCCTCAGCAGTCCCCCCTCAGACAGATCCAGGGAGGAAATGCATGTGGGACAGGTGCTGGTGTTTAAGCCATCATCACTGACTGATGAGTGCAGGGTTGAATGCAACTGTGGCAGTCATACTGGGAACAGATTTTATTGTCTTCTTTGGCAGCCAGCTAGTGATATTTCTTCCTTTAAAGTTGAGATTTAGGAAACTAGGCTGGAATGAAGAGGATACTGCTGTGCACTGACCAAACCTGAGCCCTGTACACTGCTGAACAGTCTTCAGAGGGTGGAATTTTTCACTGTTGCTTGCCACAACTTGCCTTGAAGCTTATCAGTTTCCTCATCCATCTGTCACCCCTAATGCAAAAAAATGATAGCCAAAAATGATAATGCAAAAAATGATAGCCACTGTCCACTCTGTAGGAAGAGGCAAACCGCCACAAGATGTCAAAGATTATCAGAAAGATAAACTCAATTTTTAGTGGTAGAATAGTGCAATCACATCTAATAGTGCCTTCCTCCAAATGATTAAATAGTGTCCCTCAGTTTATGCTTGCATGTAAAATAGAGAGGATGAAAATGTAGGAGAAGGGGAAGAAGCTGAAGAGATACCCCTTGGCTATGCCCTAAAGCCTAAGTATTGGAACAGCTTCATGTGTGATGTTAAATGAGTCAAAAATAGCCAGCATTTGAGTCAGCTGAAGTCTCCCATGCCACATGCCTTTGCATTTTTCTATTGGCATGTCCCAACAGGACAGGTCTCCCTAAGAGCTGTGGAGTCAGCGAAGACAAGGAGCTAAGCTCCATGCAGCTATGGCAGATGATGGATCACGCTACATATATGTCATGCAGCAGGGAGCCTGGTGTCTCAGTGGTTGTGCTGAGTGAAGAGTGAGAACGGCCTGATGTGCAAACGTACAGAGTAGTGATCTCAACCAAGACGGAGGCTTTGCATGAATTAGATTGCACATGGTTTCATTTACAGCAAAATTTACTTGAGAAACAAGATAGAAGGAAGTCTCACTTTTCTCATGCATTAGAGGATCCTCAGCCCTATGGTTGTCTCTGGTCCCTGTTTTTTCTCTTAGCTGATCACTCATCTGTTCTTGACATTAGCTGGAGAGAACTGTCTAAGCCAGACATTTGTCTCTACTTCTCACTAAATGTTTCTGTATATCCAGTTACATCTGTGTAATTTACAGCTCTGGGAACATTTTGGAATTCCTTGCTTTCCTACAATGTTTGCTGGGAGGTGACAGAGGCGGATACCTGACATGTGCAGCTTTGTACCTGGCTGGTGTTGTAGAAGAGGCTGTTGTAATTCTAAGAGGAGTCATCTTTGAATTTGGGCTCTGGGGTTCTTTGAGCATCCTTGTTTTTTAGGCAGCTAAGATGTCTTAAGTAATTTTTAATTGCAAAATCATTTTGCACCGTTGCAATTCAAATACAGGGTTTTCCTGGATTTTAGCTGATACAGTGCAATATGTGAACTTTCTTTCTGACACAGCCATCTCCTGCCACCAAGCTTCTTATTAGATCAAAAGATGAGTCATTGTGTGATGCAGAAACTATGAACTTGAATTCTGATCTTTAGAAGTGAGAAAAGTGAAGCCAGTGTCCTGTAGCAGATGTGCTGTTTGGACAACAGTCGGTGTGAGGTCTTTTGTAGGAGTGGCAGAACTGCTCCAGTGGACATTTCAGGGCTGTAGCAGGAGAAAGCTTGAAGGGAGGAATAGCTAGGGACTGCAGTGGTGGCTAATTAAAGAACATGCCTCTACAAGCATGTTGGGATGTGTAAGGCTTAGTTTCCACTTTTCTCTCCCTCTGTGATCAGAACTGAAGCACTGATGCATATTTTTGAATATCCCATACATTCTGTGCATTTCCTTCTAAAAGACATGATGTATCTACCATTTTACAGCAACAATGATGACTATCTTGCCTTACTGTTCCTTAAATTATTCATTTGTTCTGTTTGCCAAAATGTAAGCTCTCACAATATACAAATGCTCTTGATAAAACCAGGTTATTGCTCTTTGGTTTTCATGCACTTGGATGTTTCTGAAACGTTTGAATTCCAAACCCTTGAAAGGAAGAGTAAAACTTTTCGCTAAATTCTGCTATATATGAGTATATGCATATGTACTTATGTATCTGGGAAGGACCTTTTTCTTTCTGTTTAAACCATATGTTCCTGTATAAAGTGGTAGTGTTTTCTTCCTGCCTTTTTTTTTTGCTGTGAAAATCTGACTAATTAGCTGGCAAAGTTAAATGACATGAAATTACAGGTGTTTAGTTGCAACTAAATTACTTGCAAATACTCTTTATTCCAGATACTCAAGTGCTCTCTGACCAGGTCCAGAAAATATTTTTAGTCACTCTAGCATTTAATATTATGAAAAATCAATGAGGTTACATATATTAATGAGCAAGAGGGTTGAGCTGAGGCTTGGGTGTGAGTTGAGTGGTTAGTATCATAACTATATTTCTGATATTTTTGCAATATTCTTCTTAGAATTAAGTAGATGTAGGTTACTATAAGTGTTACATACATCTGTGTCTTGTTGTCTAACATTTACAGAAAATATATTTTTCATTTATTAAAAGATTCAGTTACTGATAAGAGCGTGATTAGATGTTAATCTAGGTAATATGATAATTAGGTAAGGAGCAGCAGACAGTCTGTTCTTAGTCACAGTAAAAATGTACTCTGTACAACATTCAACACTTCTAAAGCAAATTTTGAGCACATAATCTAGATCAACCTTTTATATGTTTGTTGGAACCACTGAAACATCAGTGTGATATCAATATTATTTTCATACTAAATTCAAAACACAGCATTCCACTAAGAAGAAAATTATCCTGACTGAAACCAGGACAGTGAGCCTATGATAGCTATCAGAGTTATACTTTTCTATCTGAGCATGGAATTTTAAGTTGAAATGAAGTGGGATTTTTTTTTTACTTTTTCAAAAGCATGTCTTGCTTGTAGCATGATAAAATTTTATAATACAAGAACAAAAGTTTGACACAACATTTTCATTTATGGTAAGATGATGTGATCTAACGAGAAGACTGATAGGTCAAAAGTATCTAAAATATCTAATGATCTCTACAGGCATTAACTTGTCATTTATTTTATGGTTTCTTTACAGTAAAATTTTTTTCTTTACAGGGAGAAATTTACTACATAGCAGCATTCATATTTGAGAGCTGCTGCAAGAAAATATAAAGCAGATGCAGTCATTTTATTAATAAAAGCCAGTGTAAAATACGTGTGCTATATATGAGGGCATACATAACCTTGATCTTTGTGTGAAATGCCTTCTCAGTATCAATGGAAAGTTGTACAGTGTGACGGCTTTGATTCAGGACTTGCTGAAGTCAGTGGTATCCTGCCACTTGGATGTTGAATCAGGCTTCTAATTCCTTGGAGTTCTGAAACTGTAGATGTTTTCTCACATGTTTTTTTCTTTCTTTCCCTTTTAGGAAAGCTCTCCTTTTTATTGCAATATGTGTAGCTGTGGGTGTTGCACAAGTACCCAAACAAGGTGAGAATGCTTTGTTTATAACAGGACATTTGTGTCATTTTTAGTAGATGAAAAGAGTAAATGACTGTTGTTACTAGTGACCTTAGGTTCAGTTCCTTAATTCATATGACTTAAAGAAAATACCAGTTACAGCATAATGAGAGCAAAAGTTTAAAGCACCAGTTTGGAAAAGATGACCTTTTGAAAATTGCTCAGATTTTCTGTCTATGAAATTGCTTACATATTTAAGCAAGCTCTTCATAAAAAAGAAGCCTTGTACAGTGAAAAGGCTTTGATTGTGTCTTCACTGCAAGTGGGTGTCCTTGGGGGTGGCAAGCTGTGAATGAGTTACCTTTGCACTTAAGGCTGTGCAGGCAAACCACCACATATAATAAAGGCTTAGTCTAGGCTGGCATCACTAAAGCAAAATGCGAAATTTGGTATTCATTTGGCCTTGCATTCAGATGCAGATGTTAGTGAGGAAATACGGTTGTCTTGTTTTTAGTTTCTTTTTTAATCTGCCAGCTGTTATAACAGCACCAGATGTGCAGCTTGCTCTGGAGACTGCTATGGGAGTAATAGTGTCCCGAAGTGGTGGATGCTAAGATGCCATTTAGTCACTGCTAATTTGCTATGAGAGTGGCAGCATCAGCTCTCCACCATGTTCCTTCGCTGTACAGGTGAAGCACGAAGTAGGCCATGCTTGGCTGGTGAATGTGTTAACTGCAAATACTCATCTGAATACAACCAGATGGGTTGCGTGGTTAAGACAAGACTCATTCCTGATCATGTTTTGCTAGAGCCCTTTGGGATATCTCAGTAGCCTCCCACCATTATTCTCACCGATGCATTTTTCCTGCTTGTCATTCCCAGAGACTGGCAAAGCTTGATTTTTCCTTCAGTTGTGTTTTTTTGTTTTGCTTTCTCCCCCTGTTGCTTTTGTAGTTTTGCCTTCCATTAGCTGCCCGTTGTTTGCCTGGTAAGATTGGTTGTTGATTTTTCACATCCAGCTCAATGGGGGCCATATGCTTTTGTGATGATGGGATTTTCCCAGATTTTTATAATAGCTGAGCCAAGTTCTCATCGGAGGAGGGGCAGCATGGTTAGATGTGTGTGGCCTGCCCTGCTCCAGGCCTGCAGGGATGGAGAGGAAAGAGGCTGTTTTAGGGAGGCAGTTTGGAGTTTCCTGGAGTAGAGGGAGCAGGTGAGGGACGCCAGAGGCAGCTGTGTGGCGGCAGTTTGAGTGTCTTCATCCCTCCAGCCCACCCTCCTCTTCTGCAAAGAAACCTTCTCTCTCTCTCTTCTTCTGTGTCTCAGTCTGAGAACTGCTTTTTTACTGAAACTTCAGGCGAAGACTGTGAAGGCTGCAGGACTCAGGGCACAGAGACACGGGGGAGTGGGTGCAGGCTGAGTCTTACCCGCCTCTTGGTTGGGAACGCCTCCATGCACAGACCTTTGCAGAGATGGGGTCAAGCCCCCAGTCTCAATATGCTTATATTGAATTATTTTTTATTTTGTCACCAGCAAATGAAAGAGCTTCCTTTTTTTCTGTTATTATTTTGTTGTCATTGTTATTCAAGAGCATTTCCAGATAGCCATGAGAACCCTTACTGAATGGAAACTCCCCTCCATCCCTGGTGCACAAATGCCATACATTACTTCATTTTCTTTAAATCCTTGCTTAGGATCAAAATGATGCATTGAACTTTGATGCAACTTTCTTCCCATGAGTGAATGTTTCCTCTTGCACTTTATTTACACAGTGTATAAAAAAGGTTGCAAAAAGCAGTTCAGAGAAGGAAACCTTCTCAGAAAACAAAACAAAAAATAGAGCAGCTCAAGAATGTCCTTTAGTCTCAGTATACAAGCTGCAGATCTAGCACTATTGCATTTGCAGTGCTTAGTGTTTGTCCAGGAACAGGACTGCCTGCCCATTAGGAACATGTCAACACTTTGTTTTTTAAACTTTCTTGGCAGTTGTATTTTGAAAAAAAAAAAGAGTATTCTGCCAAATACAAAGATGCTAGATAATTAACACACCTTCTCTCCTGAATTGATGAGACAGCCTCTGCATGCTTTATCTGAGAAGATATGCCTTATTCAGTTTGTTATGCAGCTATAAATCATGTTTAGTGAAATATATGTAAAGATACAGTCTCAGTCTTTAGAAATAATATTTTGAATCGGGCTCAAGGACATGCAGAATTATTGTGTCTTGTTGGCTTTCCTATGGCACTCACCTGATCTGGTGTCCAGGAGAGCATTTGTTGCAGCCAGGTATCTTAATTTACTCAATTACAGATGCATCATTACCTAGAAAATGGGCAACCTGATGAGTATTTACACTTGGTTCTGCTGGAGCTGATTGATGAATGGCCCTTGTCTTTTCCCTTACCCATACTGGGAAAGGGAGAAATGTGTGTACTAAGATCGCAGAGAAACAGAGCATGTCAGAGATCCTTCCTTCAGAGCAGTTGTGAGTATGAAGGAACATGGGAAATGAACAAAAGGGACTGAATGGAATATGCGTGTGAAACAATCCAAGAATCAAATCCCTTCATCCCTCCCCAATTTCTTTGTGGGGTTATTTTTGTGCCACAAGAGGGTCAGAAGGCTTTTTGCCAAAGCCAGTGTTAGGTTTTCCCTCCCCTCAGGATGCAGTAAGGTTGTGAATTTTTAAAGTCCTCCTAGAAAGTGGAAGGAAAGCACTTGACACCAAAAAACCCAAAACAACTTTTCCTTCAAGAAGTTGAGCTGTTAAAATTTGGAGGACTAATGGGTCGAAAAAGCAGTAAGTGAAGACAGATGTTTTGCAGACATGGATAAACAAAGAAAACTGGCAACCCATAGGTAAAGAAAATGGTGATTGTCATGCTGGGAGGAAGAATGAGAAGGTTGCCTGCTCCCAAAATCCTGTGTGCTGCCAAGAGCTTCTGAAAGCCTTAAAATAAAGTAAAAATACATGTTGGACCAGAAATGTAATGACTGGCCAAAAAAGTTTGGAACAGCCTTTTGGCTTGATGGTGTTTTAACAAGCAGCAAGTCAGTGAGGAATAATTACTTTATACTTACTTTTTTGATATAATTTTTCACACAACATTTATTTGTGTTTAGCTCTCTCAAGACCTGTCATTGTTTTCAGAAATCTATTTGCAGGATAGAAAATAGGAAATGTTCTTATTCCTCACCACGCTTGCTGATGATTTTCCTTTTTTAAATAACTTTTAAACTATGTGCTCTTTTCAAATAAGAACTGCCAAAAAGCTGGCAATTTTGCTTGCAGTTTTAGGTTTAATAATGATTCAAGTAGGCTTGAATGTAATTTTTAAGCCGATTGTTTTAAGCCAGTTTAAGCTTTTTATTTTACACTTGAATTTATAATGTTTTGGATAGATCACATGCATTATGATTATAAAATGCAAATATATATAATTACAAATTTTAAAAAATACAAATACTTGCCAAACATTTCAGGTTAGCATGTGATATTTAGACAAAACCTTAGGCTGGACTATCAGCTGTTCTCCTCTGTGCAGTCAGCTGGCCCAGCCAGTACAGAGATGCTGGAGCAGTGTATTCCACCTTGGGGATTATTTGCATGTGTGAGACTGCACGGCCCAGAGCTCAGGACCTGTGTTTCTTCCCAGCTTCCCTTCATAAGGGCAATGCAAGCACAGCGTTCTCCTCCAGAGCTACAGGCACACCAGGCAGGACGGGGTCCTGAGAAAGCGTGGTGGTTCATTAGCAGATGCACTGTGCTTCGAAGCTCTGCTATAACCTGACCTCTATTATCAGCCTGACAGATAAAAATACAGCCATAGTAAATTAGTTGCTCTGAGGCAAAACATCTTGAGAAATTGGCATACACAGGATTTTCTGCAGAAATACTCTTTCTCCATACCTCTGTCTGCACTGGCTTCCTGCCAGGATAATCTTGGCCCGTCTGTGAATCTCAAACATGACTAGAAACACTACAAGGTGTGTAATTAATTTTCAAGATGTACAGTGCATTCAGGTTGATGCTTTTGGTTCCAATTTATAACTCACTCTCAAGGAAATCTCAGGCACTTCTCATAATTTACCACTGAAACTAAGCCAACATCTGTCTATTCTTAAAGTTTGCTATGAACACATTCAGTAAACAGAGAAAGGGAAACTGGGAAAAGAGACCTTTTTTTCCACTTTGAGTAAACATCCATTTGTTTCAGTTGCTCTTTTCTATTAATATAGCAACAAATCCTTAACTTTTCTTCTTTGCCCCAATTTTTATTGTGCTTTATTTATTTAATATAAGCATGTCCATTGTAAAGGTACCCTCAGCTAAATGCTGTAGAAAGTGCCTGTGTCTGCCCAGTCAGGCTTATTTGATCAGTGCAATTATCAGATTCTACAAGGAATTTTTAATATAGGTGTTCCACTGAAGTTAGGGGTGGAAACAGATAATATCATATGCTTCTGTGTAGTGCTGTTTATGAAAACTAGTGTTCGGTTTCCCCTTGAGCAAAAAATCAGAAAATTTCAATTAGGGGGACCTTGAACTCATCTGGTCCTAAGTCCTGCTGAGATCAGGGTCAATGTTAAAGTTAGTTCAGGTTGTTGGGTCCTTTCCAGTTGGTCTTTGAAAGTCTCCAAGAATGGAGATTACACAGTGTCTCTGCTCTCCTGGTCCAGCATTTAACCACTTCTATAGTGAGAATGCTTTTTTTGTATGGAGCTGAAATTTCTTGTGCTGCAGTTTGTGCCTTTTACTCCCCAGCTTTTCTCTATTTTCCCTATAATGTCAATTCATGTAATGGACAATTTTAATTAGATTCCCCCAAACCTTCTCATCTCTAGGCCAAGCAAATGTAGTTCCTTCAGCCTTTTCCTGTGGCAATGGCAGCAATAAAGACATGGCACACAGCTTGGTTCGTCGTGAGCAGAGAGCGAGTGAGCCCCGTTTATTGTCCTATTCCCATCTTATACAGTAGGAACCCAGGCAGATGATTTGCTAAAATCCATCCACCCTCCGATATGGTTGGCTGGGTTCTACACCACCCAGTCCAAAACATATCATACCTGGACTCACAACAACAGGTGCTTATCTTACTGTTTTTCATACCTTCCATGGGAAAGAAGGACATTCACACAAGCAGCCCCAGGCAGCAGCTCTGGGCCACTACATTTTCCCATGTTACATGTTTTAGCTCCCAACCTACTGGTCCTCTGTTTCCATGATTGCATTTTGTTTCAACCTCTGCAGTATTTCTGCAGCACCTTTCAAAAACACTCAGACAAGCAGTTTTACCAGTCAGTTATTGCCATAAATTCTGTCTTGTTTTGTGACCCTGCAGAAAGGCTCCTGGGGTTGTGTCCTTTAGCTCCTATTTGAGCCTTTGTAGTGTTTCAGCTGCATTACAGGGGATCTAACAGTGTCTTAATATTCATCCTGAACGAAAAAGGTATCTACACCCACCGACTCCAACATGCCCAAATCTGATTTGGGCAATATCAAATCAATTGGGTCACCCTTGACTGTTGATTTACCCAAAGGCGACTTTAACTTCTTACCCCAGGACAGACATGATTTCAGTTTATCAGGAGGATAGATAATTGTGTTTGTACCCATTAGGTGAAGATATTTAGCTAGGTAAAAGATGGAGACACTGTAAGGCCCAGCCTAGAGAAAGGGTTAAAGCACAAAGTTGATGTTGTATGAGAAACCAGAGAATCCAACAACGAAAAAACCACTGCCCATTCTGCCCTGTAGGAAGATGTATCCAGACTTCTATATGCCAAAGCCAAATCTGTAGAACATAAATCAGGAGGACAGCTGGCTTCTCTGTCTCCTTCGTGTTTCCTGCTGTGGAGTGCACTTTAATTCAATGTCTTGTAGCTGCAGGCTTGTGCACTTTAGGGGGAGAGATGAACCAGAAGATGAAAGCACTACCCCTTGGGTCCTGACAATCAATTCTCCTCTTTCCAAGTTCCTCACCACTTCCACGGCTTGAGAGTTCACCTCATCCATGGCCCTAAAAAGTAAACTGTGTGGAGGGGAAGGAGGCGGTGGCAATGCACTCTGTTGCATCCTCCTTAGAAAGACCTGTGTTTTCTTTTAGTTGGACTACCTTTGGCACAGATACAGTCATCCCAGTGGGAAAACAGTTCCCTTTGAAGCCTGCTTTGTAATGGCACAGGGCCTTGCTTGGTGGGCAGAGAGATCCCTGGGAAAGAACAGCAATTCTTCCCAGGTACCAGCTGAATTGCCCCTGCAGCATAGTAGCTCCTTGGCAAGGCTTACCTTTGTATTTTGATTTGAGCCAGTGATTATCTTCTGGTGCTCTGCTGAGGTGTTACTGTGTTATGAATAGCTTGTCCCTTCTTATAAACAAAGCAACTCTTCCTCAAATGCTTTCATTCAAACTTTTCAGATAGAGAGGAAAAGCATGGGTTTCTTGCAGAAGGTTTTTTTGCAGAAGAGAAAGTTTTTAAAAAAAACGTAATTCTCTGCTCAAAGAAATAAGGAACTAGCCAAGAAATAAGGAACTAACCAAAGTGGTCACTGGTCACCTAACCATTGATCACTGTGAAAGTCTGAAGAGACTAAATAAGTATTTTTCACTTTCATAAGTGAGTTAACCTACAATGGGCATTTTGTGAGCCTTTCTCTGTGTGTGTTAGTTGTTTTTTGTCTAAGATGAAAATTTTGTTCTGGCATTGTTTGATTTATGTGAAAGATCAGTGTGCCTTGCAGTAGGGATTTGGCCTTACTGAGTGAAGTGTATATGTTCTGGGAGGTACAGATTTGTTAGGATATTGCATGTGCATTTGTTTATATGGATCTGAATTTATGAGCTTGTAAATGAAATCAACAGTGTGCCTTTATTTCTTTTTACAGCAATAGATGTTCTTCATCAACTAGGTCTTGTGAAAGATGTCCAAGAGCTCTTGGAGACACCGGTGCCCCCAACATCATCTCTGTTACCCCAGGGTGTTCGTCTAACTGCATCAGGAGTTGTACTAAGTAGTGATGCACATATTGAGTCTCCCGTCACTCAAGTCATACCATCAAATCTAGGGCGTCAGTTCACCATATTGGTTGGGTTGTTCTCTTACAGAGTCAATAATGCTTTTCTTTTCAGTATTAGGAACCAAAGCAGACTGCAGTTTGGTGTCCAGCTGCTACCGAGAAAGGTAGTGGTGCATGCTGGAGGGAAGCAGTCCGTGTACTTTGATTACAGTGTTCATAATGAACAATGGCATTCATTTGCCATTGGCATTGGAGGCAAGACTGTCTCAATATTTGCTGAGTGTGGAGACAAGTACTACAGCAGTGAAGTACTGTCTGAAGTGGAGACATTTGATTCAGAGGGTGTATTTACCCTGGGAAGGATGAACTCTCACTCTGTCAGCTTTGAAGGAGTTGTGTGTCAGCTCGATATTATTCCCTCTGCAGAAGCCTCTGCAAACTATTGTAAATATGTGAAACAGCAGTGTCGCCAGGCTGAAACATATCGATCTCTGCTCGGGGCTTTGCCTGAGTGGGATGGGTTGGATGTTTTTGCGAAGATGATCATTGATGAGGAAAACCAGGAAGATATATCAGCATATAGGTGGAAGGATGCATCAAACATGCTTAACACCAATGTTGCTCAGAATCACTTTCTACCAGACCGCTTTGAGTCAAGAAATGCCTCTGCATGGGAGTTTGCAGAGACCAAACGTCTGTTGCTGGAAGCTTGGCCTCAAACAGAGCTCCAGGAGAACGTCAATCTGCCACTTCAGCAGCAGGAGATGAGCAAAAAAAGAAACATCACTAAAACCCCTGCAGGATCATATCCAACTAGTTCAGCTAATTCCACAGAAGAAGCAGGCAGACAAAGTGAGCCTTCTCTGACCTCCCCTGTAAAACAGAGTAAAACTAAAAGCAAGGCAATGGAAAAAGCAAAACAGCGTTTAGATAAACCAAACAAAAAGCAGCAGATCTTCAACACAACTCTGTACAGTTTGCCTGCTGAGCTCCCTCTGGATAATCAACTCCGTCTGGGGCAGAAAGGTGCATTTGATGCTGAGGAGACTTACACAGAAAACAGTTACGAAAATGGTATTGATAATTATGCTTATGACTATGAAGATCTTGGCAAAATGTTTGAAATGGGAAGTGTCAGAGGTCCAAAGGGGGAAACTGGACCTCCTGTAAGTTATCTTTATTACTCTTCTTACTATAATGCAGCAGCATACTTTTAACAGGCTTCGAAGGAAACCTCTCAGAGCATGCCAAAGCTGTGACTGCAGCTCCTCCCAGCTGTACTGTACAAATGTTTATCTGCCTTAAATATGTCTCTTTCTCACATGTAGTTTTGGTGTAAGTGTCATATACTTTTATTTACTGGAAGAATATAAAGACATCCAGGACATTCACATTCTGGTGGAGTGGTAGGCAACCCAGACTTCTTTAAAATTTGAAATGCAGCTGGATGTTTGTAACTGCTAATTACAGAGGCTGCTCACGTAATAAAATTGCAGGCTAAATTCATGCAGTTCACAAATATAGATGCTGATCCATGAAAAGAACAACCTGGCTTCTTGGAAGACTGACACAGTTTTCTTAGTTGAGCAGTGTGATCAAAATTTATATTTGTAGAAGGAGACCAGCTGCAGAATCTAGTCTGCAACCATTTATAACCCAAGGTTACAGGATCAAGTAAACCTTCATGTAAAATATTTTTTAGAACAGTCTTATAAGATTTTGAGGTATTTTTTTCAGTTCACAGGGTAAGTGATTTTTGATACAACTACAAATACACAGTAGTGTTTTTAATAGGAACTCATTTATCCTTTCTTATTGTGTGCACAAGGCTCATAAATTTTTAATATGAAAAAATGTGTCCATAGATACGAAGCTACAGCCCAGAAAGAGCATCAGTTCCTGCTTAGCCTGGGAAATCTGATAGACTGTGCTTTGTGCTTGTGTGAGATTTTGGTTAAAATTTTTGAACCATAAGATGAAGTAAATGATTTCACTTGGGGTTTTTTTTTGTTTGTTTTTAAGTGTTTTTCTGTGTGGACACTACTGGAAAGAATTTTATATGTGTTAAACAGCTCCTAATATATATTTGAATATGCCCATAAATTTATTGTGTTTATTCTTTCAGCACTGAAATATTTTTTCTTGAACTAGTCAACAACTAAGAACATATTCATAAGTTCAGTTTTTACTCTAAAGAGAATCTAGGCACAAAGGAATTGTTACATAATTGAAAAATGTGTTAACAAGTAATTCACACTACTCCAGAGGTACTCTTGCTTAATCTTTTTTGAATGTGAAGTCAGTCTTTTTTTCTCTCTTTGTCCCTTATGATAGCGTTTAAGGTGACATATCACTAAGCATGTAGCTGTCATCAACATGAGGTTAATTTCCATTTTTGGGGATTAGGACACTTAGTAACTACTAGTGGAAGGTTTTAATTTTAGGCTGTAGCTTGTTTGTTGTGATTTCAGTCAGTCACAGCCAAGAAAGTGAAATCCTTTCTTTTTTACATGTCGTCAGAAATGGTGGCTGATAATATTGTTGGTTGTTTGCATTACAGGCAAATGCTCTGGGGCTTTGTTTCTATACACAGATACTATACATACAGTGGCAAAAATGACAGCTTATTTGGAGGGTTCAAAGATGCCAATGTTATCGTATTTAATGCTTATCTTACAGATTGGGGATGGTGAAGTTTGTCTTGCTTAGGAATGCAGACTGTAGTCTGTAGCAGAGAATATAGTGCATTTGTGCTGAAGTGTTTTGCTGGGTCAGGATTTAAATAACGTGTCCAAGGTCTTAAAGATCTGTGCCAGAGCTGGGAAGTTAATCTAGACCTTTGTGAGCACTAGGTTGGCTGAAGGTGCGAGCAGCACCCACTTGAACAGAGACAAAGCTAAAACACTGCACTGCCAGAGAGGCTGGCACCACAGGGAGAGGAGGTCTCTGCATGAAACCAAGTGCTCTGTGGAGATTGTGTGGTGCAGTATCTGCTATTCTTGCTGGCCTCAGACTTGAAGAGATGATCTTGATTTGCTTTCTCAATCTAGTACTCCCATGCATAGAAGACCAGAGATAATGCAGCTTTCATATGTGTCTCTAACACTTTAATACATAAGTACTCACAGACTCTTTATAGTGAGGAGCCTAAAAAAGCAATACTGAGGAACTTGAAAACTTCCCTTGCAGCAAAAAATCCTGATGAGGCATGAAATCCCCATCTTTTTGCTTTTTACTATGTTGTGGTTGGTTTGAATCCTCTTTCAAGATTTGAACACAGAAGTTAATGTTTGTTCTATTGGAATTGACAGGCAAGAACTAGCTTTTGTGGTTCTTAAACTACTCAGCTTTGCCTTAACTTTTAATCATCTACCAGACCTGATTCTTGCCTTGTATAATTAGGCCCCTTATATTCCATGATCCCACAGCTGTGGAATTCACCCACCACTGCAAAGCAGGACTGCAGAATTCAGACTTTCATTTATGGATAGCATATGAAAACGGGGCACCTATTTCTTCAAAACTATTAAGACCCTGATTAAAATTCTAGCAGTTGCAATGACCAAAACCCCTCTAGAAAAACATAACATGGGGTTAAACTGAAATAATGATCTCCTGAAACACTACTTTCAAGGGAATGCTGCTCTGTTCATCTGATGGGCCGCTCCTTTTTGGGATGCAGAGGGTGTTGGCACTCTGTAAAGATTACAGAAGTAATTGTGGTGTGTCTTTTTAATTGTTTAACTTTAAGATGATCTTTTTCATTGCACAGTCCTAAAGTAGTTTGCAATAACGTGGTACATAGTCCCACACAGGTAAAAGAAGAGGTTGATGTGAGCTGAAGAGCTGATTTATGTTATTTGCTGGTGGGTAATTGCATCCTCAGGCTTATCTGCACAGGATGTGGCCTTCCAAGAGAAATGAGCTAGGAATTAGTTTCCTGTACTAGAAAAGCTTTCTGGATTTTGAAGACACTCTGCCAGAAGGAGGAATGGTAGAAGATCAAACAGTGGTGTTCCTTCTAGCTGGTAAAGAGAAGCAGTCTGGAATTGTTGTCAGGAGGAATGGGAAATGGCAAGCCCTGAAATAAGCAGAATTGAGTCCTAGATGAGATGTCCTGTTGCAACCAAGAGGTGTGAGAGTGAGAAAATTGAGAGGGTAGCTGAGAGATCCTAAATGTGGTGCTAAATGAACAATAAGGGTAACATCAGCTACCCTCTCACTCTTAGCTTGTTTCACTTATTGTACTCTTAGCTAACCTTTCACACTTTCGCTAATTGCACTCAGCTTACTTCTCATTTGAACAAAATTGCTTGTTGAGGCTCTCCCTGACCACAGGGGTGTATTGGTCACTTAATCCCTTTCATGCATTTTAGCTGTGCAGGTAACCCTTACTTTTCCCTGCCCAGGCTGAGAAATCTCAGTATCCAATGATTCAGATGAAAACTTCAGATTCCTGCAGGTTTATTTTTACTAGCAAGAAGATAGTGTTATTCTTAAATGTTCATTATTTTAATGATTATTTTAATTCCCCTAAAACTGCTGCAGTTTCCCTATCCTCTGCAAAATACCAAAAAGCTTTAATCCATAACCCAAAGCCATATAGATATTCCTCTGATGTCGATGACATTGCTTTGACTGTTGTAGGAATTCTTGACAGAGAAAGGGAGACTTCCACAGCTGTAAAGAAAGGAGGTTAATCATACAGAGGTGATTGTCTCTTCAGGGCATTTGGGAGAGAAGCATGTAGATTTTATTGTTTCCAGTGAAATGCAAATAAAACAAGAATTAAAGCAATGTGTGGACATTCAAATTTGGTAGGATCCCTGTTTCTCAATAGTTAAGTTAGTATCTGTATGAAGTGCTTAAAGAAGGCAAACAAAGCATGCTAGGAGCACAAAGAATTCTGAGTCACAGGGTCAGAATTCCAGATGGTCTAAAACTGATGGGATTAAATTTAGTGCAATAATACAGAAATTAAAAGTACAAATAGAGGATGGGGGAGTGATTGGTTTGATAGTCATGTGAAAATCATAGCTTGGTATCATACTGCAGCAGAAAATAAGTGTCTCCTGCCACAGGGATGTTTGATACAGTTAGATCAGTGATGAGTGTCAGACACAGGCTACTTTTTCTACTGCTTTGGGTATGACAAAATTGCAGTTTGTTGAAATGTCCTCAATTTTGGATGTGTAGCTTTAAAAAAGGATGTAGACAGACTGAAAAGATTGCAGGAGGTTGCAGTAATAGAGGTATACTTATAGAAAATATGATTCCGAGCAAAGTTTAAAACAAAAGTGTTTTTAGTAATGTAAGTAGGGAACAAATGTTATAGTTCTACAAAGGGCTAGTTAATAAAGATAATTTTTTGCCTCTTGACATAAAGTATGGCAAGACAGTAGGAAAATTTAGGTGGGAGAAAAGGAAAACATAGCTTATCAGAGTGACACCTGAACAATAGAACAAACTCTATTAGCAGTGTTAGAAGGGAAATTTCCTTTCATGGAGAGGAGAGGTTTTAGAATAAGTTTGGAGCCTGATGCTTCTGTTTACTTCCCTGATGTACTGCAGGTATTTTGGTGGCAATGTGCAGAAAGGTTTATGGGTTTTATGTTTTGCTGAAGGACTGCCTTCATACTTGATGAATCAAGCATTAAACTGGTGTGTTTCTTTAATTCAGTCTCTCAAAAAAATAAGTGTTTGAGGAGAGCTGAACTTGAGTGGTTGAGATGTGGTGAAGTGTCTTTTAAAGAGAAATTTCATTGTTGTTTCCCAAGAGAAAGTTCAGTGAATAGGACTTAGATATTGAATGGCATAAGGACCAGCATATGCCTGTGCAGAATTTATGCTGTGCATCTGAAATCTTAAAGCCTTGCTATATGTAAATGAAATGTTTCCTTTTACCTCTGGGCAAGTTTAAAACACATGCATCCATAGAAGGGCTTCAGTACCTAGAAAATGTCTGTGAAAGTTCTTCGTTACATTCATTCCAATGACCATTTGAAAGGTAGTGAAAATTTCTGGAAGACTAGCATCTAGTTTTATTATTTCAGGATTAAACAATGATTATTTGGATTTTGAGCTCCTTGGCCTAATAGCTAAATGAAATTTTTACAATTCCTAAAGACAGTAAGTTGTAGTACCTTTCTTAAAATACATATGATATGTTTTGAGCAAACTGATCTTATTAAATAAATTAATTTTAAATTTGCATTTGTGATATTTATAAAAATTATAAAATCAGCTTCACACCCCCTCCCCATTTGGCAGTGGTGGATAAAATGTCAAATACTAAAAATCACATTAATATTTCTAATTGCTTCAGGTTTGTTTAATTATTTCCAACAGTTGGAGGAAAAGCTGTTCAAACAAGTGACTTATTCCTTAGTTTAAGAGAGATTGGCTCACTCTCAGATGTTGACTTCTGTGGTTTGTACGGATGCCTGAGAGGCTTAAGTAGCTTCCTAGCTAGTATAAAAATAGTCATGCTGATTGGAAGTTGTAGTTGCTTTCACAGATTATAGAAATACATAGGACAGAATAACTTCTTAGAGCTAGATGGAAAACATGTCCAAGAAGAGTTCCATGTGCTCTACTAAAGTCTGCTCTCAGCAGAGGTGGTGCATGAGTTGCAGGGAGAAGTCTGTGCTGGAGGCTAAAGAGCAATGTACTCTGGTTAAGGAGAGTCCTTGTTAATACTTTAATCAAACACCTGGGTGGCTGGGACTAATTCCTTATTGTTGTGACCAGAGACTCCATCTACAACAGATGACTTTTTTTAGAATGCCCTGAGAAAGCAGTATTAATCTCTAAAAAGTCTGTTTTTAACAGTTAAAATATATTTTACTGCTTCTTTTAGGGTTTTCTGAGGGCTTGGTTGTGATTAGATTTTCCTCTTTTTGTGGTTTTCTTTTTGTATTAAAAGGGATGATTACTTATGAATTAGAGTAATCAGAGTGAGAGTGAGTTAGATTTGGGGTTTGTTTGTTTGTTTTCTTTTGCAAAGGAGGCAGATACTCTTTAAAAAAATTTAGAAGCCATGGAGGGAAAAATGTTCTCGCTGCCCTCATTCAAATCAGCAGCTAGACCAGGGATCTTAACATTCAGTAAGATTTTTAGTAGGAAAATGGTGGGGCTTACCTATTAATGTATTTTTAAGGAAATGGAGAAAGTGTCTGAAACAGGAATCTAGAAGACCTTTGCACCACAAATTGTAAAAAAATGCACACTATTTTACTTGCAACTATTTTATTTTATAAGAAATATGTTTTCTTTTGTAGTCCCAGGATACTTTTCTAATCAAAGTGACTTACAACTTGAGAGGAGATGTTAGGAAACATACTGCTTCAGCAGGGCAAGGGTGGGAACTCTATGTGCCCTTTCAAGTGCACTTTTGAACCTGGACAAGAATGCCAGGTCAAGAGTTTTCCATGTGTTTGTCTGCTACATTTCTTGTGCTTTTAAATACGGGGTCTTTTTACTTCAGAAAAATATGAGGATGTTAGTGAGCATTTCTGCAGTCATGGTGAATAGAGAACATCGTATGCTAAAAGCATGACATGTTATGGTTTGATCTAAAGACCAGGGCTATTACACAGATTTGTGTCTTCTAAATTGCACAGAGGTGGAAGTGCAGGTATGGATTTCAGCATGACTTAATGTAGCATGTCCTGACATGCAAATATTCCTGACTACAATTAATCTCCCAAGTTTGTTATGATTAATTGGAGAGGAAATAATTTTGTTTTTAATTTGTCTGAACAACAGTTGTTTTTCCAGAACTTTGTCCACAAGCAATCTGTATTTTGGCCAAAGGAATGTAATTAGCTTGACAGTACCTAAATTCCTAATCAGGACTGTCTTCTCTGCCAGTGACATTACCTTTCCACAAAAAAAGAAATATCACTTACACAAAATTGTGAGTTTTTAAAAATCCAGATTTTGTCTTCATGAAATGATTTGTTGCTTGCTAATAAAATCCCAATGGGTGTTTGTCTTATTTTCCTTTCTCTCTCTTCTTTTTTTTTCCTCTTTTTCCTCTTTTGCAAAACCTTCAAGTTGGTCATTCCAGCCACCATAATTGCCTTCTGATTTTCCTGGTATCTTTGCCAGCTTTCAGTGTTGTTGTTTGGTGGTTGACAGTGTGATACTCAGTGTTTTGGCTGGTGTCTCAGCTGAGAGGATGCCATACATACAGAACACGGGTGTATGAGGAAGACTGGGTGAAAGATCAAGTTGAATCCCTTCCTGCTATCACCAATTGACCTCCTTCATGAGGTCTGACTTTCTTAATGCCCATATCCCCTTGCAGAAAGTACACGGTTTCTGTAAAAGCTGGGGCTTTTTGTGCAGGCATGTGGATGGGAGCTGAATTCACCCTTAAGAGTAGTCCATCCCTCTGTAGGACTCTAATTTGATAAATTAAATACAATATAAAGTAGTGCAGATTTTAGTCTAGAGTTCTCATTTGTATTTGAGTACAATGAAGTAGATCCTGGGGTTTTGAATCTGAACAGCAGTCACATGCAGAAAAGGAAAGGTTTCTATGGTCAAAACAACTAGATGTGCAGGGGGTGGTATACTGTCTAATACAGTGACTAATAATCTAATCCATTTTCAAAAGATACATCTGATTATGTACTAGCATTTAAGAATGTATGCATAATCTTTAAAGAGAATGATGTTCTTTATATACAAGGACAAATGTGTTACCAGCTATTATTAGAAGATTTTAATAGGAAACTGAACAGAGATTTATCTACATTTATTTTCTTTATTTCATGTTTGTTGTTTTTTTTTTCTGTGAGGTAGTATCTTATTTTTTCAATTACTTCAACTTTTCTGAAGTGTTTGGCATGACAGCATGCTTATTAAAAATGCTTAATTATTCTCTATTCTTTGTTTAGAAATACATTGCACTTGCTTGCTTCACCTGATCTTTACTTCCTTTAATACCAATACATTTGAGTAAAAGTTACTATCCAGATTGTTAGCTCCAATTTCTCTGACATAAGATACTTTCTAAACAGAAATCTGATTTGGAGTCAGATTAAAAACACAGTTCCTTGGAGTTTGGAAATTGATTTTCAAATGGAGAGTGTCTGCATGAGCAGAAGGTCACCAGTTAGCAGAACTGGTCTCATTCAGAATTGTGATGCTGTCCTTTTGTCAGGTTTTAGCCTCAACTGCTTTGATTTTCTATCACCAGGGTCCTCCAGGTCCTCCAGGTTTACCTGGTCCTTCAGGAAAGAGAGGTCCTCGGGTGAGTAAAACAACTATGTTCTTCTGCACCTCTAGGCAGGTCACCCATCATCAGATTGGAGTTTGTATAATTTTGTTTTTCTTAACTTTATTCCTATGCTTAGAGTTTATGAAAGTGCATGATTCTTAACACGTGGCAGATAGGTTAAAGTAAGACTAACCATTTCTCCTGCTGTGAGCCTCCAGCTCAGTTAATTCCATGTATGGGTGCATACACTGAGCGTTGTTATATTTGTACCTAGCTTTTGCTGCTCCCAATATTAACTTCTAGTTCTTCTATGCTGCTCCCATCTGCTGCAATCTAAGCTCAGGTTCATTTGTTTTTGGAATGAGGGGGAGTGAGCAATGCAGGCCACAGCCACAGAGGAGCAGGCGCTGGCTACAAAATTAACCACTGCAAGACAGAGTGGGGAAAAAATACTCCCAAAAATCTGTTTTAGTCTCTTAAGCTAAAGCAACTTGATCATAGCTTGATAGATATCAGGGCACTTTGCCAAAGAAATGAACTACAGCAGGAAATGTTGATTTATTTCTTGTGACTGGGTGCACTCCAGCAGGAGCAGGGACAGCAGCCTCTCCCTGTGCCAGGGAACAGAGCACGGGCTTTGCCACAGCGAGCACAAACCTGTGCCCCAGCTGCCATGAGCAGGGGAGGAGCACGTGCCACTTTGTGCCACTTTGTGCCACTTTACAGATTAGTTCACCAGGCAAAAGAGGGTGAATCTGTGTTTGCAAAGTTGTGTACAAAAAAAATTTGACCCTGAGGTCATGAATTATTTTGGGGGTCTCAGGGGAAGGCAGCAGGAAGGAAGAGGTGAAGGTTTGCTGTGTAGATGATTTCAGGCCATGGTATCTGGGGATGTCATTGGTTGTGGCTGGAGCGCCCTCATCAAGGCAAATCAAAAGTGAGAGATAAGGGAGTAGTTTATATGCAGGCTCATCAAATGTGTGGGAGGAGTTTTGATTCAGCCTTTGAGGAACATTTAAACAAGCTGCTGCTCAATAGTTTGTGGAAAGCCAGCACAGCACAGGATGTTCTAAACTTGGCCTGCTTGGGTATAAAGTCCACTGGTCAAAGAGGCCAAAACCCAAACTGATGCTTTAGAGCAGTTGGAGCCAAGGGAGTAGAAGAGACACATTTAAAAGTATAAAATGAAACACATTCCTTCAAATTGATCTCTTCATGACTTCTTGAATTCTTCTGTGTAAGAGCTGACAGTTCTTACAGCTCAGCTTTCTATGTTGCATATTGCCTCTGGCAAGGATATGTCTGATGTCAGGGGCAGGATCCCACGTGCCCAAGTAGATCTTCACAACTGGGAAGTTGTCTTTGCTTTAGAGGAGGCTGTCCCTGTGTTTACATCCATGCCTGTTGGTGAGATTGCTCTTGCTAAATTGGTATTTGTTTGGGATTTTTTTTCTGCCTGTCTTTTTACAGGTATGGAGTACTTAAAAGCACAGTGTTCTACTGTGTGAATTTTCTGGATTAATTATTGTGTAGGATATGCTTTCCAATGTGAAGAGACAGCTTATGATAAGGTGCCTGGAAAAGTATGAAAATAGCTGAGATTTTATATTTACCAATAGTTCTGAGTTTAAAATATATTTATATGGGCCAAG
The DNA here is from genome assembly GCA_013398175.1 of Climacteris rufus. NCBI lineage: Eukaryota > Metazoa > Chordata > Aves > Passeriformes > Climacteridae > Climacteris > Climacteris rufus. Next base: position 1,430,919 of record VZRZ01005884.1, read on the forward strand.
AAAGTCTATAAAACTATTTGATCAAAAATAAATGTTTTTGAAATGTCAGTGCTCTTTAGTTTGTGTAATACTGATAAATTCAAGCAGGTACAGCTAGTGAAGACTTATGCTGTGAGAGGAGTTTTGTGAGCCAAAAAGCCTGTGAAAACCGTGTTGATGCAAAGTTCATTTCCTCTTCTACCAGCCCTGTTACTTTTGTCTTCCTTGGCATGAACTGCCATTTGTGATCCTGAAATGTTACTCGAGGTGTCAAAGGGAAACAGCAGAGTGCAGAGCTACATTGCCTAGGCCTTCATCAGGGTGTCTCAAGCATGTGTCCAAACCTGATCCTGACAGAGTTTCACAAGGTTTGGACACTTAGGGAATGTGTGATTAATGGTTAGAGATTTCCATTGAAAACTAAATTTGATCCCTGTAATTCTATGGTAAAGAAGTCCACATCTGACAATTAATTTATTTTAAGTGTCTTGACTTGTTCCAAGTTTCTCAATAATTAAATTTCAGCAAATTCAGATGTCCATGATGACATGAAACTCCTCTGATGCCTCTCAGTCCACAAGAATACTTCTGTGTTGCAGTATTATGCCCCAAGACAGTAACATTACAAGCAGCAAAAGTAGGAGTCACTGCAGCACTGCAGTTGTGTTGGCACTTGCTATTTGTTTCCTTTGTCCTAAATCCCTGAGAGTGCCTCTAAAGTTGCCAGTGTGCATATTAATCTCTCAAACAGCACTTGGGATTAGCATTTCTGTGGATTTATGTCAACATTGTCGTTAGTGAGAGGGAGCACTCAACAGATAAATCTTGCAGTGTTACTGCAAGGTATAATTGGTAAATTCAGCCTTGTGTGATGGAGAAACAAACAGTGAGTTTATCTGTTGTTAGACCACTGAATATACAGGAAAGTTGAAAAGTAGTCTTATTATATTTAGTATTTGGATTAGTTGTTTGACTGGAATTTTGGCCTTAGAGAATTCAACAGAGTCTTTCTTGCCAATTTATCAGGGACAGCTTTTCACAGGTTTGGTCCTTCAGCATTTGGAAGACAAATATCTGTTGCAACAAATATTTTCCCTAATTTGCAGTTTTTAAGGAGTGAGGCCTGCTGAATGTGTTGTAGGAACAGATGGAAGGCGTAGATAGTCTTGATAGCATATTCGGTTCCTAGAATGGTTTAAGTTGAATTCTTTCACGAACAAGTCCCTTTTCTACACTAGCTATGGAAGAATCAGGAGCATCTGTGGTTTGTTTAAAGAAGGCAGAATGCATTTGAGACACCTTTTAAGTCACCAAGAACTCATCCACTTCTTCCCTTTGCAGTGTGCAGCTGGGTACCTCAGTGATTTAGTGAATTTATCCCATACCTCTAAGAGTTGTAGCTGGAGAGCAACATTGCAGTGAGTGTGCCAAATATCTGTTAAGAGTTACTTGGGAACACTATAGAAATTGAGATTTTTAAAAGAAAGAGGGGTACTCAACTGCACTTTCAAATGTTTAGGAAGATGTGTATGTTTTATTTCTTGTGAATCCTTTGAATATCCTAACCAGTGCTTCTAAAAGCAGGAAAGATGCAGTAAAATTATTCTCTGCAAACTAGCCATGTTTTTTTCCGTGGTGTAATCCCACTCGTTCTTCTTAATTTGTTTGTTTTTTTTTTAATAGGGTATTCCAGGACCACATGGTAACCCAGGTTTGCCAGGATTGCCAGGTCCCAAGGTGAGTTAATTTATCCATGTTGCCATGTAAATACATGAACTTTTTAATTACTTTTTGGAAGCCCCAGAATTGTTTCCTATAATAGAAGTAATTGGCCTTCTTTCATTTAGAGATGGAGACTGCTACTATAAACATATTTTAATTAAATGTAATCAATCAAATTGAACTTCATATCAAAACAAAATAACCGATTATTCAGTGGAAAGAAAAACACCTCTATGTGCAGAATGATGACTTGGAAACTGTTATCCATGCAGGTAATCTGTACTTTCCACAAGAGTTCCTGTAAATCAGATCAGCCTCTGATAGACTGAAGTTTAAATACTTAATTGCTGTAACCTTTTGCTTTGCTTGAAAAAAAATAGAAGGGGGGGATATAAATTGTCATTCTCTATAAATTGCTATTTTATTGTCCATGTCCTACCTTTGGTATTGAAATATTTTAATATTTCATAGATTATTGTTGATTAATATTCTAGAAGACTTTTCTGAAGATTTATGGATGTGATATTTAAAATCAAAGACATAATACTGGACTGAAAGCTCAAGTAACACCTTCAAACTTGTGTAACATAGACACTTTAAATAGATTTGACAGATTTGTGCAGTTGCAGAATGCCTTCAACTCATATTTAGTTTGAACAATTTGATAGATCTGTTAGGAAAAAGGCAGCACCATGATTTGTTTAGTATAATTCCTAATTGCAGGAATCTGACATGTCATGACAGGTGTTAAAATCTGCTTGAGGACATAAAAAAGAAATTTAATAAAACTTTCAGTGCCAAATGCTGTTAAACCAAGTGACTCTTTGTGTGTGCTTTTGTTTTTATCTAGTTCTATTGGAGCAGTTAAAGATTGATAATTCATTTTTAATTTTTAATTAAGGTTTAATTTTTAAATTAATATTTATTCTGACTATATGGTAGAATATATTGCTAGGGAAATAATTGTGACCAATTACACCTAGGCTTTGTTTTATAATTTGTTTTGCCTCCACTGGGTGATAATCTTATCGGTTCTGTAGCTCTCTCCATGATTTTGAGAATAGAAGAAACTGCACAAATGTGTATGTACCTATATATATTTTATTTAGATATAAAAATATATAGATTACTAGGGACTTGGTGATTTCTTTCATTTCTTTTAGACTATAAATTATCCTTTCAATACAAGTATATTCTGAAATTATTTTGTCTAAATAAAAATTAGCCAGGTGCTCCTAAAGTTTTAGCTATGAAGATCCAGTTGGCCCACACTGAAACACACTCTTGTTTGGTCTTAAAATATGGCACTTGAGTTTCAACAATTTTCTAGCAGTAAATGAACATAGAATTCTATTCTATCTTTAAGATGCATGAATTTTTCCCTCCTGTGCTGTGCAGTTGCTTCTGAAACACTATACAACATTAGCACCCTTACAGCATCCAGCCCAGAGTGAGGGCCAGCAGTTTCAACCTATAGCCAATGTACTCAGTGTTTAATTCCTGATAAAGAGTTGAGGGGTGTTTTTAAAGTGATTTAAGAGAATCTATGAGGTTTGGCTTTGTTCCTGGCTCTCTGAAAAATAGATTATTTAAGAAAATCTAATCTTTTGGGTATTCTGGCGCTGTTTTAACTGCACTGTAATGTAACGGATTAAATAATGAAGGGTTTTATTTTATGCTCACATCCTGACTTATGATGATGCATTGTTAGTCTAAAACTGGAGGCCGTGCATAGCAGTGTCTGTTTGGTTTTTAGATTAAAAATAAAGAGGAAATAATTGTGCTTATAAGGGAAAGGCAACACGCAAGGTATCAAAAGACCTGTGCTTTAACTAGCAGAGATCTAATCACAATTTTCTTACAAGTCTTAGTTTAATATGTCTGCATTGGAAAATGGAAGCAGAAGACAGATTGAAGTTGTTCAGAGAATATAACTCTTTACCTTCCAAAATCAAAATCAGCTGGAAAATACTCTGGTAACTCCAGCCATGTTGAAGAATTGGGTTCTGTTTGGCCTGACACATGGATTTAATACAACAGGTTCATTTTGCCACCTTTTCAGTCTTTATTTAGTATTCAATAAGCTCAGTTTCTCAAGTAGTCTCCCAGGTACCGATGTGAGCGGCTGGCGGGAGGATAACCCCAGATCCACAGTGCTGGACGTGGGAGGGATCAGGCCCCAGAGCACTTCCAGTGGCAGCCCTGGATGTTGCCAGTGGCAAAGGGCTGATGGTCAGGAAGCCTCACATGAGTTCACCTGTTCCACTGGAGAGAGGGATTGTGCCAGCAATGTCTGAACAGCTGCTTTTCCCAATTTAACTCTGTTCCACTGAAGGACACAAGTCATCTTTGATCTAGCACTGCTGTGGGATAACTTTATTAGCAACATTTAGTTCCTTGGCTGCATAAAAATATATTTTTGTAGGAGGAGAGATCTTGGTGCTTGTAAGTATCACCCAGCCTTGTGAGTACCTCCCCAGACTTGAAATCAAGAGCACAGCTGTAGCCTGTGCCATTGATACAAACAGGTCAATGGAATGTTCCCGTCCCTTCTGCATGCAGCTTTGGGCTATGAATTAGGCCAAGGAATTCCCCATTTCATCCTCAGTTACTGTGTTTTCAGTTTCTGATGCACAAATGTGTTTTTAGCTTCTGGCTGTGGGAGCTGCCTTGGTGAGCATGGAGCCATCCACGCAGGGCCGTCTCAGGAGGTGCCATGCGCTGGTGACTCCTGAAGGGCAGTGACCAACTCCAATGGTGTGGGTTTGTGGTGGCAGAGCCTGTCCAGCCCTGGCTGCCCTTGGCACCTGGTGGCACCATGTCCTCCGTGGCACGTTGGCCTGCAGTGCCTGGCACTTTGTGGGATGGTGGGTTCCAGCAGGGGTTGGAAATAGGACAGACTACTGTGGCAGTGTCCTTCCCCCGTCTGCCACCTAGTCCTGGATGTGGGCAGTAATTGCTGGCCAAGGGTGATGATCTGTCTCAACTCCTAGGCACAACTTCTTAATGGGACAGAGGCCTTGGCTGTGCTCACTGCTCTGTCCTTCCCAGCTCGGTGTCCGTGCTGCCTGGAAAGGGTGAGCCTGAGGAAACCTGAGCAAGGTCTCGGTCCATGCAGTAATACTGCCAGATAATCCTGCATGGTGTTGGAGGAACAGCTGCTGTCCTGAAGGGATGGAGACATGGGCAGAGCAGTTTGGCTAGAGTGTCTGCTGCAATCATGCTTGGATTTACCAATAAATCTGCTTTGCAAAAGTTTGTGACATTGTGAAATTTGAAAAAATGTAAATCTTGTTTCAATGTGAACTTGCACTATTGTATTTTTTGTAGTTCTTTCCCAAAAAAGTTATGAGAAAAGTATCTGTAATAGCAAGCACATTCCTTCTCTTGCAGTAACTTGAGAATACTTGTTTTAGCATACATTATTAAAAATTCTCTCCCCGGTGGTATTAATAAGCTTAATTTCTCTGTGACAGGGCCCTAAAGGAGACCCAGGATTCTCTCCAGGACGGGCAAAATATGGAGAAAAGGTATTATTTTCTTAATTATAGAAAAATATTTTGTCTGTCCCATTCTTTTGTGAAGTCTCATTTATTTTTCAGACAAATTAGAACAGCATAATGCTTTGTATTTACTCTAACACTGATGTATTTTAGCTTTTAATTATGTTAGGCTGACCAATATAGACAAGGTGATGTAATGAATACAAGGAAAAATTTAAAATATATTAAAAGTTGAAACTTAAATTATGTATTTGATTTAATTTAAAAAAATGTAAGTACTTTTAGAGCAATCAAATTGGATTAGATTCACACTGATATAACAGAAAATTCCATTTTTCTTTAGTACCTCGCATTAGTTCAGAAAGTTGTGTAAAACAGACTTCGGTGATGACAAGTGCACACATTACTGCACATGGGGTTGTATTTAACTACTTTTTAAAGTGAACTCTTGCTGCTAAGATTTGGCCTTTCATTTCAGAGGTTTTTCCTGCTAGTGCCTCCTAAGCCACTGTAGCCAACCTAGAGGTTGTTTTCTCTGCCCAAAATGTCTGAGTACAAATATTCAAATATTCTTTTCATGGAAATCATAGGTTTGAAATTCAGTTTGTGATTATTTCGTTTTTAGATTGACATTAGTGTTTCATACATAGTCAGTAATGTGATAACTAAAAATGTGATTGGATGTCTACATCTAATGTGTTAGCCTATGCTGTATCTTTAAGAATATCTTGTATTTATGCTAAGTTTTATTATGAGCATTTGCTAATAGATCAGTTGTGGAATATTTGTGCTAAGTAGGAAACACTGTAAGACTCAAGGACCACTCTGCAATGAAGAAAGCATTAACGAATAACTATGATATGCTAACTGCTGATGTGTACATAAAATAATTTTTTAGTGCACACGTGCTGTCAAACCCTAAAATTCACAAATATATATTGTCATGGTTAAAGGGCTGCTGAGAAAGAATTCAGACATATGTCTCTTGAAGCACTGATGAGAAATTGCAGTGCAACTTCTGTAGAAACAGCATTATTTGAATCTAACTAGCTTTAAAGCAATCAAATCATAATGTTGTGAGCTGTACGTGTCTGCCTGAAAGTCAAACTATGTTCTTTGGTGTGAACCCAAGGAGCCACAGAACAGTCTAAGGCACACACATATATTTGTATGACTATCCTAAAATAAATGTAGAATGCATCTATAATCCAAAACTATAGGATCAATATGCATTTTTATAGTTCTCGTTATTTTGCATTCCTAATTTTTTCCCTCAAATCAAATTTGTTTGCTCCAATTAATAGACTTAAATTTACTCGGATGTTAGCTCACTTCCAGGGTGCATTTCTTGACTCATTGAGCTTGAATTCAGGCACTAAATGTGAAAGAGTGAATCTCTTCACTGTCAGTCTTGAGGAGAGAAAAAAAAAAAGAGCTGAAACAACATGTTCTCCTTCCCTATCTGCAACAACCATAAAGATGTGCATCTTTTTTGCATCTCCCTAGCATTTGAGATGCTCTAATTCTTATTCCTATACACTATCATGTAGTTGTGATATTTAAAGAACCTGAAGACAATAGCAGTATTCCACCCTAACATCTTTGTCCATCTGTATCTCTCAAGTTGTCTTTTACACAGATTGGATTTATACTGTGTTTTACACAGCACACACCATAATGGTGTTCCTGGTTCTTGGTTGAGGGTTGTTGGCATAACATTAAAATAAACAATACAAAGTAATAGTTAAATATATATGTTAATTTGTGGTGAAACCACTCACTTCTGAGGAAAGGGCTACCTCAAGAACCGTATATCTTCTTCACTCCTGTTTTTGTTGGCTAAAAGTAAATGTTGTGAGGTTGTGAACTAAGTCTGTTCCAGCCATGATTTGGCCATATTGCAGGAGCAGGCACAGTGCACCTGGTGGTTGCAATTGAGGAACCACCTTGCTTTTTCAGTTGCTACTGTCACCTTTTCAGTATTCTTCCTCTACAGAAATAATAAATATCTATACCTAATCAAACAACATTAGCTGCTTCTTCATACCGAATGTCCAAGAATGCAGAGACAATAGTAAGTCCTACATGTTTATAGGGCTGTGTCATGTGCCAGTGAAACACACTGATTCTGGATGTTTTTGTTGCACAGGGCGATTCAGGCCCCATAGGCAATCCAGGCCCACCTGGGGTCAAAGGCCAGAAGGTAAGACTCTGTTTCCATTTTCGTGTAACTCATCCTGCTTCGAATCAGTGGCCATTGGGTGGATGTCTGATGGTCAAGAGGCAATAGAAGGACTTTGGCTTGCTGTTGGCACACTGTCTACTGTGCAAAACCTTCCCTTGCAACTTAAACGAGATCATCATAATAGAATGTAAATCACAGCTGTTTACATTGACGTTTCTCAAAAGGCATGGCGTGCCCCTGCTTAGAGGGAAGGGCTGCTAGGGAAGGTAGCTATGTGATATGCAGCCATTTAAAATCAATTGTGTTCGATTTCAGTACAGTTATATGCTATAATACAGCACATAATAGTTTTTTTAAATATATTTTTCTATATTATGTATTTTGTAGTATAGAAAAAGCTGTGTAGGATCATGAGCTCAGTATTTCTGCACTTAAATTATTTGCCTTATTCCAAACCTGTGCCAGAATTGCCAAAATACAAATTGGGTGGAGTAAGTTCCAATATTGGATGTTGCATAATGCAAGATTTTTAATATGAGAAATGTCAGGTGCCACATACTGCATTTAAGAAATATATCTAAATTATCACAGTCCTATGTATACAGGAAAGCCTGAGGTAGAAAGAGAATTTTGAGAAAGGAACATGGAAGATGTCGATAGAGGAAATGAGACATCCTTAAGAAAATTAGCACTGTAGACTGTGTGAATGTAGTTTATGTGGAAGGAGAAGTCACCTGACATAAATTCAGTAGGCTGCTCTGATTAGACAGAGGGTGACAAAAATCAGCAAGAAGGATGAGAGGAAACTGCTTTAAAATGATGTCTTTGCAGAAGATAGTTTGGTGTAACAGATATTACAGCAGAATTTTGAAGTAGTATGTAACATTGAAGACAACTGCAAAAGGATGGGATAAATTGTCAGAAAGGCAGCCCCCGGTATTTTGACCTTAAACTTTGATATATAGAGGAGGAATACTAGTTAATGCTTACTTGCTGTTGAATCTAAAGCAAAATGGCATTGCAACAAAATTTATAATCAGTAGTGTTATGCTTTAGGGTGGCTTCATTTAACATTGTCTCCATCTCAAAATGTATGACAATTTAATTTTTTTAACTGACTAGTAATTAATTTCTAGAATTGACCCAAGCAAGTGAAAAGGTGACCAGAAAAGTAAGTTCCCATTAGCACCATGAGAAGTGTGGAAATTAATTTTGCTAAACATGTGTCCTGCTGTTCTCTGAACTGGAAAAATGTATAGTGAAAAAATGTATGTGACAAGAATTTGCATTCCCTCTGTTGTCTGCAAGCCTGGACTCTGATAGGTTTTGTCACTGCTGATCTCAGGCAACCTTAAGATTGTGCAAGTACTGTGTTTTTATTTAATCAGGTTTACAGTTTTGCTTTGAAAACAAAGTATTTTATGTTTGAAGCTTTTTAGATGGGAAGCAGCTGTCACTTGTTCTGGATTGAGACTGACATTTGGGGGCAAGGAAATGAAAATCTTATGGGCATCATACTTTCTTCCTGCCACAAGAATTCACTCCTTGTCTGATGGTTAGATTCTGTGGAGAATCGTGCTCACTTGATCACTGGAAATTTTACTCTCTGTTTCCATGTTGTACACATCAGACATTAACCAGAACCATGTTTGAGACCCAATCCAGGTCAAGCAGAAGTTAAGAATTACCAGTTTATGAACAGCCCTACCCCTGTAAACAGTTAAAAGTATTTCACACTGACTTTTTGTAATGACCAGACCACAAGTTATTGCATTTTAAATAATTGATCTTTAGTTGTTGATTATCATCAGTATGTGTAAATAGGTAAACATGCTGTTAGCTCATTTTTATCTCAGGATTTTTTTTCAAGGATTGTAAGCCAAGTAGCTGTGAAGTCAACCAGCTACAAGAAAGAAACTACAGAAGAATCAAATACTTCGTTTTTGCTTTGTACCCCAGCATTACTGAGGAATTATTATATATTGATATATATTAAATTGTATAATAATATCATAACATCAATTATATAATTACAAATAATAAAAGTGTTTTATTAGATACTGCATAATTATTGCATACAATTATTGTATATAATAAAGTGATGCTATTATATAATGTTGCTTTTGATAGATATATATATTTCTATATATATCTATATATTTAATAAATAGCATATTTCTAAACCAGGAAATGTCCATTTCCCATTCGGGTAAGAAGGAAGATAGAAAAGTCCTACATATGTGCTAAAAGGGGTCCCAAATAATTTTTTAAATCATTTTTAAATGAGAGCTCAGAGCTTGCCTTATATTTGTCTGGAGACCTCACAGAGCAGAAAGACCCCTCTGTCCCTCTTCCCTAAATGACCCTACTTCACTGTGCAGAGAGACAAGTCCCTGACCCTGCAAGCCAGAGCACTGGGGGTGGGTTGTCGGCCAAAGGACAGCCCTCCTGGGCATGAACGTGCCTGAGGTCGTGTCAGTACATTAGAATGATTGTAGAGCCTGTGTGCTTGCAGGTGCTTTGCAATGACATTGGAAAAGATTTTTACAAAGATTTGCAACAATTTTTGCTCGAGCTTTATTCCCTATCTTATATGCATGTAACAGTAAACCATGAGAATCTATGAAATCATGATAAAATTCACAGAGCAGAGTGAGAAATTTTGAAGAAAAAATTTGTTGCAACCTGAGAAAGGCTCCATATTTTGTTTTGTCTTTACTTGTGCAGCCGTAAGGCATCCTGTAAGGGTAAGGCAGATAAATGAATTTCAAAGCAGTACCTATGGTAGTGTCAGCATTATGCTACTGTGTGTGTCACAGTGCTTTCTTCTACAATATTCCTTAGGCAGAAGGAAGCTCCAGTGCTGTGAGAGAAAAGTGATATTTCCTTTCCTTGGGATGTTTGGGCTAAGAGCTGCTCAGTGAAATCTTAGTTTTGGAATAAACGTCACCAAACTAGATAGAATGGAGCTATGATAGAAAAACAAAACCAAACCATTCTCTTATGAAGAGCCTTTTCAAAACTGGTGGCAGTATGGTGACACTGTGGAGCTGATATGTAAGCATTGTGAGGACTCATGTGACAGCACATGGGAGTCCATTTATTTGCTAGACTTACCTCATGCCCAGAAATTTATTTTTAGGTGTACTTTTTGAAGACTAATCCCTCTCTGTAGCTGATGGTTGTAGTGTTAGTCTAACACTTCACCTACTGATTTTTACAGCTTGCAGAAACTTCTTGATTCTCTAGCATGGTTGCCAGTGTTGTGCTAGATGTATTTTAGTAACAAATACATGAAAATTCTGGCAAAACAAAATAGGTAGCAGTAAGATGGGAAGACACAACCTGGATAGTCCTTGCTGTAGTATATACAGACTTCACTCAGTCTGGGTCCCACTGTGCTGCATATGGTAGAAGTCAGACAGTTGCTGCGTTTTTGTTGGCAGTAAATATTTTTTCTCTCATGCAGATCAAAGTGTTCTTAAAACTTCCTATGTTTTTGAAATGTGCTTGAAGTCTGTAATTGGAAGCTTCAAATCATTCTTTTCCACATTGAGCTTGTAAGTCAGAGAATTAATCTTCATTAGAAATTTGAAGGTAATGATTTTTTCAAAGCAGTGCACGTGAACTTGTATTCTTGTCCTCAATTTTCATCTTAACTCAGAGTAAACTGCATCTTAGTTATATGGATATGCTCAAGAATACTAACTCAAGCTAGTAAAAATCTAAGAATTTTGAGAGGATTAGCTAAGTTACAGGCATAGAAACCTCTGTGTGAAAACTGCCTCTTTGGAATGATGCTCCTTTTAGCATGGTTGAACTTCGTTCCCAACCAGCATTGAGTGAGCTAGAATGAATCAAGGCCATGTTAACTCTGAACAAAAATATAGACATACTATTCTAAAATATGAGTTCAAAGCAGTTTTCCTCTGAGAGGAGTAAAATGCTGTTGCATACAAACATGCACAGCAGTAATCAGTCCTTCATCTCACCTTCCTGCATGCCTTCCTTTGAGACTGTCCCTGCAGGTGTTAATCAGCTAAACTGACCCACTTCGAAACTAAATTGTGATAAACTTTTCTTTGAGTGTTTCTGTGTATAGCAGCATTTACTTTCCTATTTTTCAAGTACAAAAATAAGAAACAACTGAGTGATCTCTTCTAGCAACACCTACTACAGTTGATTATTTTAACATAGAGAGAGGATAAAATACTGTAATGGATAAAATTCATGAAACTGAGGGTTGGTTGGGACTGTAAATAATTGTAGTTTTGTGAGGCATATTTCAAAAGCTAAAGAGGTTTATGCCAAAATTGTCACCAAGAAAAATATTTTTGTCTTTTAATTTTGTATATGATAATAAAATTAATTTCATGCAGAAATACTGTTGTGGTCATGCAGAAGCTTATCCAAAATTTTGGAATACCTGATCTGCTGAAATCAGTTGCAGAATTTCTTTTTATTACAATGGGTCTCAAGTCTCTACTGATTGATGAGTATCCTCATGCTGCACTTCAGACAGATGTTTAACATCAGCCAAGACACTCCCGCTGCTCAGTCAATGTCTTTGAGTCCAAGTTTGTGATAGATTTCTGTCCAGAATAAGGATTGTTTTGGTCTTTCTCTTGCAAGCTGTAGCTTTTGGACTTGTGTATTCCCAGTATCTCTAGCAGGGGATGTGGAGACCAGACACTTGGCTTCTGCATCAGTCATGCAACTGTTATAGCCTCCCTTTTAGGCCAGCTTCTCTGGGTATGTTTAGTGCAGTGTAAAGATCTTCAAGAAGGTAATTCCTCTTTCAAGTGTACTGATGGAGATGGCAGGTTCCAGCTCTATTTTAATTTTTTTTTTTTAAGAGCTAAAGTACACTTGAAATTGTCAATGTAAAGGGAGTAAAGTTCAACAGTTTCATGGCTCCAGCACCATAGAGAAGATTTCTGGGATGAAGCTGTTTCCCCTATCAATATAGGTCCCCTAGTATAAGAGCTGAAATTTGTTCTATGTTAATTTTAAAAAGAGTTGTTTTCTGTCCTGAAAGATCTGTCTTTCCTGAGTGTGTCCTAGAATAGTCCGGGATGACTCTACTTATGTTCCTCCTCTGAACTGGCTTGTTCAGAAAGGGCATTGTGAAAAGGATTTGGAATGGGGAAATGCACTGTACAGAATCTAGTTCTTCAATTTCAGCAGTAACTGGTGACAGCATCCCATGTACTTGTTTGTTTAAAAGAGTACAAGTCTGGAATGGTCTTTAAGCATACTGATGTCTTGAAATTGTCTAAACTGCCAAGAAGTTTTCTTACTCCTTTTCTCTAACTCAGATTTCATATGGGCTGCTAAATGTAAACCACACTAATGCTGCAGGCAGACAAGTCTGGTTTTTTTTCTTGATAAAGGGAGAGTGGACTAGGAAAAGAAGCTCCATTTTGTTCATTTAACTGTATATATCACTTTCTCTGTATATATCTCTTTCTCTACCTGCAGGGTCCTAAGGGTTACCCGGGACTACAAGGGCCACGGGGTGAGCAGGTAAGTGATGAAAGCACAGTGCACTGCACTCTGCAGATGAGCAATTGAGGACAGAAGAAGATATAATCTGTTGTAAGTGTTCAATATAAGCAACTAGTGTAAATCACTAACTGCTTAAGGAAATACAGGACAGCTCTTGAGCAAGAGTCCAGGTTATTAGACATCAGTGTGGTATAAATGTGTTCTAAATGAAAGGGAAAAGACCAGCTTGTTTTTCAACTACCACATCAGCTTGGCAGATGTTGATGTAAAATTCTTATAAGAGACATACTTTGGATTCTTTCCAACATCTACTGGTCTAATGCCTTTTACATCTCCTAGCATGTAGGAAATGAAATAGTTATTCCATGCTTTTTTACACTTCCATGTCCGTTCAAGAAGTAATCTGAATGTAATTTCAAAGACATCCAATTGCTAGCATCTCCTGTTAGCATTGATGAGGCTCCTAGTGGCAGAGTAGATGGAAGAAGTCTCCATGTGGTTCACAGTGAAAAGGAAACTGTGATGATAACAGATGGCAGACACCTGAAGGGAGATGTAAACACAAGAACATCATCCATGACTTTCATGTGTTTTATGCGCACATCTTAACTGAATGAGTGCTGATTTTTATTACAGGCTCAGAGGAGGTTTTCTGTGATAACTATAATCTAGCAATGAGATAGAGGTAACCAGTGGAAAAAGAAGTTAATTCTTAACATAAGGAGAAGAAAATGGAGAGAACTTCTGTACCTTCATAATAAATTCATTGCTATGTTGACCCAATTCTGGAAGAAAGAAAATTAAAGTGGCTTTGTAAGGACACAAGGATTCTTCTTTAATGAAAAATTTAGTGTATTTGTTCAAATATGGCTAAGACCTGTGCAGTTACTTCATTATAAGGACCTGCCTCCTATATCCCTCCTCAATTATTTTTTACAAATAATGTCTGTGTTATGAGGAGTGCACTGTTGTATTTCACAAAATCTTAGCCTCTTTTTGAAGGATATGTAACTGAAATTGGTGGAGTTACTTATGTATGATGAGTGAATTTTAGGGTGTTACTGTGTAGCTTGCTTAGAACATAATTTTTCCACGCACTTAAGCTGTGTCATAAGACTGGATGTTAAGAGAGAAATGGTAAAACAAACTGCACACCATGACATTAAACATGTTTGTTGTTTCTCTTCCTTTTCTTCCTTCCTTTGCCCCCAAACTCTTTTCCACTTAGGGAATTCCAGGAATGGCTGGCAGTACTGGGGCAGTTGGTTACCCTGGCAGGCAGGTGCAGTAACTATACTAATGTCTTTGCAATTTTTTTTTCTCATTTATTCTTTTCAAAAGTACCATATCTAACTCTTTCAAAAGTACTAATTGTAAAACTGCATTTGTTTCCATTCTGTCATTTTTATTTGAAACAATTGACTGTGTGGATTGGTGTCTGTTTAAAGGCTGAATTTGACCAATGCTTCAGTGTTTTGTTGGATTAAGTTTGTAAAGGCTATATGTTTTAGAATTCCACTGCAATATTTTATAGAGTAATGGATGATAACATTTTTGTGTTGAATCATGTAAAATGTTTAGAGCATTTGGACTACATGTGCAATTCTGACATTAGCTTGAAGATAATTGAAATGTGTTCAAATATAAAAGCTCATAAAAAATCCTGTGAAATTATGTCACCGTAATGCCTAATCACTGTATCTGGAAAACATTTTCCCCCAGAAGAAATAATTTTAATGTAATGGAGGTTTCAGTCATGGGCTATATTTCAGCCATGCATTAATGGGAGACCTTTCTGAATATGGTCCGGTGGGGCTGCTTGATGACACCTTCCTCGATCTTAAAAATTTCAGTAATGTGCTGCGAGTTTAAAGTTAACAAGTGCTTTTGCAGTTCTTTTACACAAACCATATCTGGTTGTTTAAAATGAATTACAACTCATGTGTTTTTGTAACAGGGCTTAGCTGGACCAGAAGGTAACCCAGGTCCTAAAGGTGTAAGAGTAAGTAAGCATCTCGAGCATTTTGATATGCATGCCTATTTTTACCCATACAGTAGATAAGGAAAGGGGTGAGGAATTTAATTCAGCTCTGCCAGTTGTGTGCCTGCTGAACCACTCTGCCTTTATGGAACCTACAAAGGAGAAAACACAGTGTTTCTTTCAAAATATATGCAAGAGTTTTGGGGTTTTTTCCATGATGATCAGCATAGAGCAGTTTTCCATTGTTGCCCTTCCTCTCACTTGCATGCAGGTGAGAGAAGAAAGCAACGCTGGGTGTGTGAGGGCTGGGAGTGGAGACAAGTGGATGTTTCAGGCCTGAAGTGTTATTTTCCATAATGGAAGTTTTCAAGAAAGGAGACATATCTGACATTTGCAATCTGTAACAGATACATAAGTTGATAAAGGAAAACAATCTTATATAAAAACCACAAAAGTGATCTTGAGATTTTAGAATGGTTCAATTGTAGTTATATGTATCCCAGGGACTGAAGGTTCTTAATGCTCTGCACCTTCAAGGTTTGGTTTTGGTTATTCTTTGAAGTAAAATAGGTTGTTTATTTTCCTGGGTCAGGTTTTTTTTTGGTGTTTTATGGTGCTCTTTCTCTGTTTCTTGGTGGTTTGGGATTTTTTGAGGGTTGTGGGGTTTTTGGTTTGGTTTGATTTTTTGGGTGGGTGCTGTGTAATTTTGTTTTCTTTAAATAGGCACATGCGCATGTCTACACATGCTTGTGCTTCTACAAGTATGTCTTCAGACTGACTCTCACCATCAAGGAGTAGACATAGCTTTGCAGAAACTTGCATGTTGCATCTAAGATTTGAAGGAGGCTTTTGCTAGGTGTTTTCAGACCCTCAGCTCATGTACAGGTTGCTCAGCAGTGTACCGTGTTCTCAAGTATCTATTAAAATAATCTTAGTGTGTTGCAAGAATTGGTTTTGTCTTGTTTTTTTTAATGTAGTTACTAAAAGCCTTTACCTGCAGCAGCTTCTTAAACATATGTCTGGGGTTTTTGGGGTGGGGTTTTTTTAATGTCAGGTTTCGATACAGTGATGGGAAAAATTAGTTTGTCAGGATCAAGTGCCAACAGATATTGCACCCTCAGGGATTATTTCTTTTATGTTTCTTCAGTTTATTTTTGTTCAGATTCTTGAGCATTTTGTCTTGTTCTCCCTTCAACCAATAAGACATGTGATCCCAGTCACTTCCTGAAAAGATACTGCTTCCCTGTTTACACAAAGCTAAAAATGGCCAATGCATGAGTAATTTTAGAGAAAAACACCTGTCATGTTCTTATGTTTTTAGGGTTTCATTGGACCTCCAGGTGTAGCAGGACAACCAGGACCTGAAGGAGAAAGGGTAGGTAGGCTTAATGGAATATTAATGGAATGTTGATGTTTGTGTGGTAATGCAACACATGTTTGAATGGGGAGAAATGTACAAGGTAAAATGATTAATTTAAATATTTTTTGCTGAAAGCAAAACTGATGTGAAGAAATTAAGATAAATAAGTCATACTTAATTTGTTGAATCAATGAAGTGCCTTGGTGCTAAAGTAAAATGGGGAGCAGCTGTAAAGTATTATTTTGCTTTAATCTATATCTACAAGGATTAGGTTTGTTTTTTTTTAATTCAACAAAGCCTGAATGAATATTTTTCATTGAAGAAATTTCATTTTGTCAGTAATTAATATTTGTCTCTTGTTGGGTGATCTTTGCAGTAGAACCAGCCGTGGAAGTCTTAATGTCTGCCACTCTGTGCTTGAGCTTTTTCTTATTTCACTTGAGCAAAAAGGCTGTCTGGACATGTACTCTGATGAAAGCAGGACAAGGTCCTTTTTCATAGTTGTTCTCATATGGCCACAGTACAGACAAGCAAAGTTTGTGTTTCTGCTATAGGACCTTGTCTCTATGATACTTCGCTCAAATCCTTTTTTTTTTTTAAATGGTGGCACTTCTCGCGTTGTCTTTTTTCAATCAAATGCAGGTTAAATTACTTGAATTTAAGTACTGAAGAAAAGAAAACCTACTTATGATGGGTTATTTCTTTCTCAGGGCATCCCAGGCCTCCGTGGAAAAAGAGGTCCTAAAGGGAGACAGGTAAAGCATCAATACTTGTTATAATTCCTACTGCCAATGTAAATTCACGTATAATTATCTCTGTAACTTTAAAATACTGAAAAAGTTTGGTTTATCTTTGTCCATAGATGACTTTCTGTTGTTTCCAACTAGTACTTGTCAGAGTTGCAGATTCTGTACAGGTTATAAGTACTAGATGTTCTGAAGTGTGGAACACTCATCATTATGAGCCTTGTGGCACATTACTGATATCACCTATGAGGAGGGTTAGAAGGTAACAGAAACACATAAACATATTCAGTAAAATTGGTTCTAGCACAAGGTGCAGATATGATGCAAGCTGCATAAGTCTGGTGTTGGTTTGGATGAAAATCAGCGGCTTCTAATGCCTGATATTTCTGGACTATGGCAAATTAAAGCTGTCCTCTACCTAACATATATTTCTACAGCTGAGAATAAACACAAATCTGCCAAGTATACATTATCAAGGTTTACTTATTTCCTGTGGTGTATTTTCAATGCCAAATGTTTTGTTTTCTGTTGCAACCATGTTATTTTAGGTCTTTGAAGCTATCCAGGAGTTTCCAATTTTAGCTTTCTTGTGGTTTCAGAAACCACCATAGGGTTCTCCAGTTGTGCAGTCAGTTGTGCTCAGCAGTTCAGATTATTTTCATATACCATGTTGAACAAGTTTGTTTAGCAGTAGTAGTGTGATTATCATCATTTGGCCCTTGTTGTGTGCTATGTGTTGTAGAGGATTCTGTTTAATTATGTTTTGTTTCCTGTGTGATCCAACACCAGCCAAAAAATGTCACTAACCTACGAGAGTTGCTTTGATGCAAAGAAAGGCAAGAAAAGTGCCATTAAGTTTATAGACTGCTCTTTCTGAAGTGCCATCAGATCATATTGTAGTTTGCTTATAATTCAGATCAAATGCTGCTTTGTGCATCTGAGTGTTGGGCAAGAAGGGCTCTGCCATTGATACCTTACAGAAGTTGGCAGTGTCTTGTGCTGGTGAGTCTCATGTAACCTTTAAGAAGGAGAAGAATCTGGATGGGAATCAAAGGCTTGTGCTCCGTGTGGAATAGGAAGTGGAGGTGAGAACAGAGTACATTGAAAATATTTGTTGCATTATGCTGTCAGCCTCTGTTGTATGTTTCACTGAGGCTTCTGACTGCCAGTGTAATAGTTTGTGTAGTAATGTGTGTAGTATTTGTTCCAGTCCATAGCAGTTGGTGCTGTGTGTGCTGTGGTAAGCAGTTTTCCATTCACAGTAAGAACACAGCTTCTATCAGTGCCAGGCTACGTTCTATAAGGACTTTTATTTATACAAATCTATTCAGAGGGGATTCACATAGGTGACAGTACACCAAAAACACCTCTGCACCATGTCTGTGATTACCTTCATTCAGTACTGATTTCTTTGTAAAGCTGTAATTTCCTCAATCCCAAAGTTCATTCCAATTCCCTTCTATGATCTATACAGTTCTTATTTGACTAAAGGCTACTAATGCAGGGACCAACCCAGGAGAGCAATTACGTGGGAATCTGGCTTCAAGCACTTTGCTGGATCACAAGCTTAGAGAAGATGTGTTATTTTAACCCCAAACAATGATAGCTGTAATGACAAGGTCTTTTGGCACAGTGCCCTGGAGTTAAAAACACAGGGGCTTTGGGGCAGGACACTGTCACTAAAGGGAATTTGGCATGGGAATTCTACAGTGCCTGAAGTCAGGCTCCTCACGTTTTGGTCTAGGGTGCAAGTTATGTCTTTGGATAATACTTCTGTCACTAATAATACTTGAGGAAAAAAAAACCCGACTGGCAGAGATCTTTTCGAAAGAAAACAGATTCCAAGTATAATCTCCTTTTTGGAAAGTAATTTTAAAGTATAAGAGAACTGGATGATACAAGGTATTGTACACTTACAATACACAAAATGCTGATACTTAGTAGGTTTATTGAACACTTATTCATATTTGTAACATTCCTGGCATATTTGAAATGGAGCAAAATATTCCATTGACCAAATCTTTAGAGTGAGGATTTGTTTGAATTTAAGATTGGTTTTGCATACAATATACTATGAAAATATTTCATAGTAAAAGCATGTGTGTTCAATTTCTTTCAGTTTTTCCATCGTAATATGAAATTTGACTAGTTCTGCAGTATTTTTAATGCATTGTCTGCCCTGTTAGTATGATGCATTTTGCTTTTACATACTCGTTTGGGGGAATATTTTTATATTGTTTTCTTCTATTTGTGGTTAGTTAAAACCAGTTTTCAGTGTGTCGGAACAGACCTTGTAAATTTTACCAAGAATTTATTAATCAAGTCCATTGTAACTGTGAAAACAGTCAGATTCTGTTTTATATTAAAGTTATGAATAGTTATCCTTTGCGTGCTTTATAATAATGTTAAATGATAATATTGATTTAATAAAACATTTGTTGCACAGTAGTATTATTATATTGCTTCCAATTTTAGACTTTTGTGACTGTTCAGTTTTCTTGCATTTTTCTACTTACTAAGATAGTTTTTTCAGCATCAGTTAAGACACATACTATTGAGAATGTGATTATGATGACTAAGGGTGATCTGTCCCTTTTGTAACTCTTGCTGTGCTGGGATTGTTCTTGCGTTTGTGACCAGCATCTGTGATTCTGTGTGGCTGGTAAAATTGTCCCACTGCATCCTTCATTTCTCCTTTGATGCCTCGGTTGTGAGTTTAAAAACAATATATACACATGTGTGCTATGACAATTCTGCCTCTTCCGACATCTGCCTATGGTAGGCAGTACAACCAAAATATGGTGTTCAGGAAAGAGTCCTAAATTAATATTTTTCTACATCCTCTTAATTGGTAGCTTTTAACAATATAGACACTCTCAAATATCCATTTTGCATGTGTAAAATTTGACACTACATTTTCAGAGTTGTGAAAAAAATTTGACCAATGGTGTACACCTTGAGAATCAATTAAATGTGCTTAATTGACCATTAGCCCAAGAACCTCCACTTTTTTAAAGATAAGGGAGTAACAATATAAAGACCTATATTGTCAGTTCTTATAGTTACGGCTATAGATTCTTATTTGTGAGTTCTGTGATCAGATCCTGAACAAAAAATTCATTGTTGTAAGAAGAATTCTTATGGTTTGCTCTCCTGAATTAACAGGAGAAAGCAGAAAAAACCTCCAAAATCAATCCAAAAATCCTGCAGAAGCCTGTTTCAGATTACTTCACATTGTCATGCATGATGATGAGAATTAATAGCTATTAAGTTGTTTCAACATATTTTGGAAATGTGTATGCATGTGTATATATGCATAAAAAGTTGCCTTCATTTTATAGAATTCTGGCTGAAGTTGTTACTAAAGCCAAATATGGCTTAAGCAGTGCTTAAACTACTTTGATGTATTATATGATTTTTCCATCTTCTTTATGCAGTTTTAGATTGTCTTCCTGACTGCTGTTCATACAATATTGTATGATGATGTCTATCCCTGATTCCATTAAGGAAAGACACTGCTGTACTGAATCCTGAGCTGGACAGCTGTGTGGATGCCCTCCAAACAAAGTAGTTTAAAAAGGCCAAATGGATTGTACCTTTGGCCTGCAGCAGGTTTGAACATGGTCTTAGAGAGGTGAAAGGTTAATGCCTCAAAGTACTGTTCCTGATACACACAGAGGGGTAAAATATATTGAAATGCTGAACAGACAAAGAGGAGTATTTCTTGTAAAAATTTTTGTAAGGATAGAATTTGCTTCTTTTCCTCGTGGAGATGGATTAGAAATGCTCAGGTCCTTTGTGGCTGATTTCTTGAGGTCAGTGCATCTCTCAATTACCTCAGTACCCTAATAATACTGTGTGAGATTTTTCAGTTCCAAGAAAGTCTCTTTGCTTTGAATGCTGTAGCTTGGATTTTTCCAGGTAGAAACCCTTTCCAGCTTAGTATTTTGCAAATTATCTGATAAACTCTTACATGGACCTTACACCATAATTAAAAAAGATTTTGCCTTCTGTGTAGATCCATTCTCCTAATTTCATACAATGATAGCAATCATGAAAATATTTCATGGTACTGCTTCAAACTAATAGCATGAGTTTCTTGTTAGCTACATGTGGCTTTTTCAGTAAAATAGTGAGATCTGCCTAGCAATACTAAACTGATAAATTAAATTCAAAAGGCCCCCAAAGAAACCCAAACAAAAAATCAAACCATTTTTCCCCAGCAACTTACTGCTTCTGCAGTGGGCAACATGTTAAAGAAGCAAAGAAATTTTCAAAACCCTAACAGGGAGGAAGGAAGATTAGAGCCAGTAAAGTGGTGGAATTCCATTTCATTTCCTCTCTCAAGCAAGAAATGGAAGTTCTGTTTTAAGCTTCGACACTTGAATTGGTAAATCAGATTTCTTTCCTGTCCTGATAATCTAGTCTCTGAGGCAAAACTCCCATAAAATGAATGAGGCTTTACTATGTCTTGAGTTATTGTTTCAGTGCCTAGATGCAGTCAAAGGCAAATGTTTACATTGGTAAGAACAATGTTGTGCCAGAAAGAATAAAAATTTGATTTCTAATGAACATATGTCATACTGAGATGTCAACCATTTATATTTGGGAATGAGTTAAGGAGATGAGGACAGATGTTTTAGTGAATGTTGAAGGTAACAGGAAAAAAAATTGAGTTACAAATAGTAAGTAGGAAAGCAGGCTCCAAGAAAACAATTCAAGTATTACTTGTTTAATATTGCTCTTAAAGTAATTCAGTTGTCTGATATTTCCATATGCTTATATTGTGTATAGTTGTATCATTTTTGGTTTATGATTTTAGGAGACAAACAAATATCACTTGAACTGTGTCGCTGAAACTTTCTGCTTTTCCCACTCCTTCATCACCCTCCATGAATCTACTTGCTGATATCTTAAATTCTCACAGGAATTCAGTGTTCATACCACCCTGTATAACTTCACTAATGAAGAACAGGTATTTTCTCTTCTGCTTTAGGGTTTTCCAGGTGACTTTGGAAATAGAGGCCCCCCAGGTCCAGATGGAAGTCCTGTACGTATTGAATTCTGTGTTGATTAATACGATAAAGTTTGTAATGCTCAATATTAACTCCCCTCCCAAATGGAAGGGAGACTTTTGCCTCAAAAAAATGTCTTGAAGTCGACAGAAAAATTTTAGGCTGTTAACTTTTCCATGGAAATTGCTAGGAAAGCACTATAATAAGTATAACAAAGAGGAAGAAAATGTTCAGAAAACTGCTGAGAGAACACAGTTTCCACTGTTGCATGTGCTGACTACCTTGAGAATCAGATCTCTTGCTGTCCTCATTGCATTACTGATGAATGTTCTGCCTTCAGAAATTCTTGCATTAGATATGGCTTTGTGTTGTTTATTTAAACCATTATTCTAAGATCACTTTAACAAAATAGGGTTTTGCCTGCATGTAAAACCCCAGCTTTTGTATGCTTGTGCATTTGATAGTTGATTTCACCCTTTGAACTGGTACTGAACACAATTATGCTAGTATGTCATTTAGTGCATTATAATCAGTATGATAACAGCTTTGTCCTTGGCAGTGTGTGCAGGCTAAAGTGCTCTTGCAGTATGGTATTCAAACTGTGGAAATCACGTCACTCACTGGCTGCCCTCAAAGGAGCTTTGCTGTCTTACTCTATTTGTAGGGAAACTCTGGCTGCAGACTCCAAACTCAGGTTTCCTTTGGTATCAGAAACCAGTGAAAGGCTTTGGGCAAGAGAACAGCAATAAGTACTGGGTAAAAGAGCAGCTGATTTAAATCATCTTCTGTTGTTGGATGCTCCTTGGGAAAGTGCTATCAGTTTGTGTTTAAAGATTTTTCTGGTATGAAAGAGTCATTAACTGGGCAGAGATTTTCTCCTTTTTGAAGGTCTGCCCCGACACCCATCTTAGACACTTGTTTTAGAAAAGCTTGCATGAATTTTGCTGGGGGGTTATCAATGTTTGGTGTCAACATTTTGGAACAGAGGGAAAAAATTATTTTGCATTTCTGGTCCCCCAGGCAAAGTTTCCTTTGTAGGAATATTAGGTGATACTAGTATGGTTTTCATCTTGAAAACCCACTGAGGGGTTGTGAGTGTCACCAACTGCTTTGCAAATGATATTAAAACATTAATTCTTCTATCCACTTCTGGTACTCCCAAGTCTCCCTCCATTCCTGATAAAGCAGATATTGTCTTTCCACCAGATCTGCAGAACAGTACATTAATAGAAAGAAGCTCAGAAAGCTTGGATCTGAAATTACAGACTTGCACTTTACAAAGAAGCCTGTTTTAATACAAGCATTTGCAAACAAGTTCCATCTAATCTGCCAAGACAGCTGCTGATCTTACTGCCTCCTTCGACAGGCAGCAACCCCTCTCCCCTCCTCCCCCAAAACTCACCCTGCAGGGTTTGTTCAGGCAAGGGGCCAGTGCTGCAGCTGCAGGGGGCTGCAGTGCTAAGGGCAGGTTTAGAGACTCTCTGGGAGTTGGCACTGGGGAGCAGGGGCTGCCTGGGAGGCCTGTGGTGGCAGGAACCTGAAGGGAAGACATTTCTTCCCATGTGCTGACTTGACAGTAATGACATTTGTCTCCATGCCTAATTTCTTCTGCTTAACTGACTAATGCCATCCTTCATTTCCACAACACCCTCTCAGTTCTCTGAGGATGTCAGTCTGCCTTGGAGGATGTTGCGAGAGTGTTCGACTTCACCTCTGGCTAGTTTGGAGCGGGTTGGAGAAGATGTAGACACCTGAGGAGGGAGAAGAGCATAAAGGTGTCCTGTGTGCCATGTACAGCAGCCATTCCTGGCTGCACAGTTTCAGAATGGGCTTAGATTTGCTTGCATAACACTTCCCCTTCCCCAGGCTGTAGTGAACCCCATGTATGATATCCAGTGAGCTGCAGGTCCCAGGTGTTGGGACAGCCTGCATGAGGCATGATGACCTACAGGGCTACAATACCTGTTTCATGTAGGACAAAGAGGCTTAGCAACTGTTTTTGGCAGTGTTTTAGCCTCTTCTGTCTTAAACTGTATCAGAGGCAGTAGTAGAGTACTGTTCAATTTGTAACTTCTATATGAAGTACAAATACTGTTGTTTGTATCAAGAAATAATTTTCCACAAAGAGAGTATAGCCTTTAATTTGCAGAGGTCTTTCTATGAACTGAGCTGGTGTCCTTATCTGTCTTTCAGAGGAATCTTAAGAAATTTGTTTTTCACCCTCAAAAAATTGTTTTTTCTTTCTCCCACTTTAAGTATCATGGTACGGGATTTTACTAAGCATGTTACTCTATACAGTGACAAACTGTCACTCTTTAGGAACTCTATAAAAATCCCAAGTGATTTGCTTGTAGATCACTTTTGTTTGTCGTATCACTGGGATTTCTTTTTAAATGATAAAATTCAGATAATCTAAGATTAATTTTCTTTAAAGGGAATTGTTGGTGGTGTTGGTCCTCCTGGATTTCCAGGACTAAGAGTGAGTACACTTTTATTTCTTACTTTGCTATGCTTCATGAGAGTATTTGTCTTGTGTGTTTGTGAAGCAATAAAAGCAAGTATGAAAATTCAAGGATTTAAACAGATTTTTAGATAGCCATGATTTTGATTAAGATCACTCTACAAAGCTGCTATCATGTTGCCAGCATGGAGCACTTCTGTATTTGGTGTGGATTTGTATGCTTGTTTCTGATCTACTGTGTCTGGGGTTTTTTATTTGAAGTAACCAAGTTTACTAGTTTATAGCACTAATGCCAGTGTAAAGAGTGCAACAGTCTCAAACATTTAACAACAGCCCTTACTCATTCCTGGATATGGATGCGAAATTCAAAGCAGAAATCATTTCTAAACAAAATTACTTTGTCTTGTATACAATATATTATTGTTTTAAATATTTATAGAATAAGGTTGTGATGCTCCCTGTGGAGTTGCACACTGCAGTTGTATCTCTACAACTGTGCCAGAGAAGCCCTGTGACTACAGGAGGTGGGAAAGGCTGATACTTTCATGCTGTGTAGTCTCACTTCTTTGTTTTCTAATTCATGTATTTACTCATAGAGGATCTCTATTTGATTCTTGATGTTGTCACAGTCATGTCTGGCTACATAACCATGTTCATAACATGAGAAATAGCATGTTTATACTTGAATTAAGAAAGCCATGATTGTCTCCAGTGTTTGCTTGGTGGGTTTTGTTTATATCTGCAGATCTGAAACATTCTTGATAAGTTTGTTACTTTACACTGATGGTCATTGTACTTTTCCTTGGAAGTACAACAGCTGAGTTCAATTATTGCTATCTTTTTAATTACATGTTCATAAAAAAAAAAAAATCCTGTAAATCATCCCTTGCTGCCTGATTGGAATTGTTATGGCATTGCTATAGTGAAAACAAAAGCTTGGTCTAGAAACCTCTGTAACTTACAACTTTCATCATGCAAACATGATTTACTGTGCTCTTGTCAGTTGACACAGTCAAGCACTCACTCATGAAACTGGAGCTTGCACTCTTGAAAATTTGCTTAGAATTATAGTTTGCTTTACTTTCTTACATTAGTATCTTTGGAATTTTCTCTCAAAGACTTTGATAATTGTACAAATGTATCTGAGGTTTTTAAAAAAGCCTTCTTTATGTCACTTCTAAACAGATATTGTTACTGAGAATTTTGACTAAAACTTAGCAGTCCTGCCCTACCTAGAATTCATGAGCATAAATGTTTGCAGGGTCAAAGCTGCATTTGCCTTCACCTTGCTGAGTTGCAGTCCCCTAGAGAGAGATTGTGTGTCAATAATTTTTTGTGAAATAGAGAAATAATTTTCAATTACCAGTCCAAAGCTTTTGCAACTTGTACACAGAAGAAATTTAAGTATAATGAGAGCTGTTTCTTGGGAAAAAAGAATTATGTAATGTTTAGCTTTTGAACAGCATGAAATTAACAGTTGTTTAGTGTGTGAGCTCCATTTGAGTGGCCTGCCTTCTCTTGTTTATGTGTAGGACTCTTTCACATGGTTCTAGCAACATCGTATTGGTTCCTCTGATTTCTTCTTTCCCAGTCAGATAATTGGAAGAGCTGTCCTTTGTTCCAGAGTTTCTTCACAAGGAAACATTGCACTTTAATCTGTAGCAGAATTTCACCAAGACCCTGGGGGAATTTCAGGTGACCCCAGCATCCCCAAGCACAGCCTGTGTGGCGCAGCCCTGTTTCTTGACCACAAAACTCCAAACGGGTTTGTGCTCCCTGGCCTCAGTTTTCTTTTATTCAGGCAGATGCTAGTGGTCATCCAACAGAGTAAATAACTACAGTACTCAATGCTTGCTTTAAAATACTTAGTCAATTGTAACACATTATGCTACTACAAGATGCAATATTGAACATGAGAATTAAATATATTTTCCTGGCAGAAAGCGAGAGCATTAATTCAAGTAGCTAGTCCAGCCCAGCTGTGTGCAGTGTCAAGAGCTAGTTATACTTCTGTCTTTGTTCATGAAAACAATTGCAAAATGAGCAGCATCAGCAAACTGAGTCCAGTAATTCCTTCCATCCATTATTTTTTCAATATACAAAGCTGTTGCCAAGTCCAGAATTTTGGCTGGTTGAGCAGTCAGTCTCTCAAGACTTAGCAAGGCCATGAGTTTTAATAAGATAAAGAGTTTTAGAAACTTTATTGGTACAGTTTCCAGAATTAGTTTTCTTTTTGTTTAAAAACCCCACTTAATACTAGAAAAACATTAGTTTTCCTTTTTTTAGCATTTTAGCTTTTTGACAGGCAAAAGAATTTTGGTTTTAGTTTCACTTGACACATAGAAATGGTGAAAAAGGTAC
This sequence comes from Climacteris rufus, assembly GCA_013398175.1. Lineage (NCBI taxonomy): Eukaryota > Metazoa > Chordata > Aves > Passeriformes > Climacteridae > Climacteris > Climacteris rufus. The sequence continues at coordinate 1,457,740 of VZRZ01005884.1, forward strand.
ACTTTATGTAAATGGAGAAATTCTTGGGTTTTACCTATCAGCAAGTTTTATCAAAAGGGATAAGCATGTGTTAACATATAGCAAGACGTTGGAGGATGATAAAAAAACAGACAGAATAATTCAACAATTTTCTTATCAATGAGATAATTTTTCAGTTTTATTTTTGTGTAGTTCCAGTTCTTTGCTGTTAAGTCACTCAGTATATTTGGAGACTGTGACAGGAGTTTAATGAACTTGAATATGGTAAAGCTGTTTTGGAATTTCTTCCCATTACTTTTGTAAACTACATTTCCCAGCTCTATCCCTCTCTGATTTTTCAATCAATGGTGTTGTTACCATAAGCGCATTTCAACATTCAGTATCATTAATGCTGAAATGCGTTGCTGACCTAGAATGTGCAGCACAACTAAGAGGCAGCAATGTAAACAATTTACTTAATCAGCTAGCATGACAGAATATGTAATTTAAGCAATCATGGAAAGCTAAAGCAACATAGAATGGCAATTTTCTTGGGAGTTCTACCAAGCACCCTTGAGACACTAAGTGATCAATGTTCCTTCTTCTTCAGTGAGCCATGAGGCTGATGATGGCTGCAGAGGAATGCAGTTGCTGACTGCCGAGCCTCCAGAGCACAATGAATGTGTGCTGGATTGGAAATGCATAAATGTCCATCTCATCTTTTCCATGTCACTCTCAGCAAGTGACAAAAGATTTCCTTATTCATATATTTTATTAAAGTCTTGCATAGCCACAGAGATATAACATTGCCTTTTTGGGTTTTTTCTTTCTCTGAGAGGTAGGATAGGCAGAGAGTAGTTTTTCCCTTCATAATATGGGTTTAACTATTCTGAGTAATTTCTTATGTTTAGCTCACCATTTTTCATTAATATTATTACTGTTGCTTGTAAGGTTGATCTTGTAAGGTTCTTCATTTTTTTCATTTGTGATTCACTTGTCTTTTTCCTGTCATAAAACTGCCTAAATAAATCCCAGAAAGAAGAGATGTAGTAAGGAATCTTAAGGTTCATGAGAAGAGAAAAGGTTGGCATGCCCATCATAATGTAGGTTTGATTTTGCACACTTGGTATTTTGGAAAAGTCACATCTCTTTTTTTCTTTTTTTCCACTTTTTGTTTTGAAACTCATAGAATTCACTGATAGATGAGAAATCCTAGTAAAAAAAAAAAAACACTAAAAGGCAACTTTTTATGGCCCTATCATCATAGAATAATTTCTTTAAGCCGAATTTGAGAGCCTACAGAGAAGTGTTGTCATGTAACCCTAAGGACAGCAAGAATGGCCACTGAATGTGTAGCTGCAGTACAAAAGAAAGCTTCCTTAATCTGCATCGCCTAAAGCACTGTGATCTCCTCCTGAATATATAATCTCCAGGAGAAAGGCAAGGGGTTTTTTTTGTGTTTCTGCTGATGCTGTTCAGAACTGTAAAGTTGGAGGACTTATGACATGGATACATTTGTTTCATTAAGAAATTAGCCTGAAAAAAATATTTTGGTTTCTCTTTTTGGTGCAGAAAAATGCCATATTCTGTTAGGAGTCTTTAAGTTAGTCCATTTCATCAAATGCACTCACCTTTCTTGCTGTTTGATAGGGAGACATGGGGCCAGCAGGACCGAGTGGACCATCAGGAATTCCAGGGCCCACGGTATGGCATGAAATGATCCCACAGCCAGGTGCCTTTGCTGCTTTCCAAATCATAGTCAAACATTGGATTTATGTTTATTTTATTTTAACAGGGTTTCCCAGGGAGTGTAGGACAGCCTGGAATGAAAGGTGATAAGGTGATTTAAATATTTTCATTATCTTGGAGATACATAGTTATTTCAGACTCACTTCATTAAGTCCTGAGCATAATGTACTTGGCAGAGCCTTCCTTTTTTTCTTCTGATTTATTTTCTCTTCTAACTTTTATTTTTTAAATTTATGTCAATCTAATGATCTCGTACTTTAGACAGTTTTTTTTCTGGACAAAACACTAACTACTAAATATAACAATATCCAGGTCTGTGTCTACAGAGTTTCCTGGAAGGGATATTTCAGTGCAACATCTTGCATTGTCAAAGATCTGTGTCAATTTTAAATAGTGAATATAGAATAAATCTTTCTCTATTTCTGAAAACTCCCCCATTTTAAGCAACATACATATGTCTGTATAAAATTATATGTTGTTTAGGGTGAACATGGCCTTGCAGGAGAGCCAGGAGATCAGGGGTATCCAGGAGACAAGGTAAGTTATAATTCGATTGTTTTATAAAATTATCCCATTTCAGCAACTTCATCAGACTTCTGAGTCTCTTAAAATGCAACAGGTTGGTCGCATAAAAGTAGAATGCAGTAGTAAAAGTTTCTGCATATTATTATATCTTTAAGAAAAGCTGTGCTAATTAAAACCCAGTTATGGAAAGTGTGAACAAAGACAAGTAAAGGGCCCAGGCAAGAATTCTGGCAGCTGTGTAGAGATGCATCAGACAAGAGAAGAGTTTTGGTATGATCTGAATCTTGCTAAGAAACTGTTGTAAAAGGTATTTTTCCCTTGAAGCTAGAGGTTCATCTGCAGCTCACCTGGACCTACTGTGGTTAGCAGCAGCACATGGTCTGGCATGCTCCCCTCACATCATCAAACTGAGATAAATAAGGATTTCTTTCCTGTTTGGCTAGTACATCAGAAGTCACTGAAACAGCACATCTTGTGAGAACTCTTTTGATGAATGTTGTGTGTTAGAAGATAGTTTTTATCCTGCAGAATTATTTTTAAGCCTGTTTCAGCTGTCAAAATATAACAATTCATTGCTTATGACATAACACAACAATTCATTTTCATATGTATTTACCAGCTTTCTTTTTTCAGGGTGCTCTTGGTTTACCAGGACCCCCAGGGATCAGAGGAAAACCAGGACCCCCAGTAAGTTTACACATCAAAGTTTGCTTGCAATATATCACTCTATGTTGTTGATACTTGCTATTTTATACTATGCTTGGTATTTGATACTTCCATGTGATTGTTATGTTCATAGTGCATGTAATCCTCTAGAAATGACCTAATTCAAAATGCAAAAAGAATAAGGTCTAAGCTGCTTTTATTTCTAGTGACTGGTGTTCGTGAGTGAGGCAGATCCTTAAGATGTGAGAATTTATCACAGAGATCAGTCAAATTTTAATAGAGGAGTGCTTAGGATATTAGATATTCTGTGACAATCACTGTGTGGGGGAATAGACATGTTGGTAATATTTGAAACAAATCCACTGAGAACTTTGGGAACTGCAACATGGCCATTTGGACTAGCTGGATTTGGAGGGAGGGTGTGAAATCTCATTAATCACAGCCAGTCATTTCTCAGAGGGGTAGGAGTACTCATGATTGCCAGTATTTATTGACTTTTAGCAACACTAAAGGCATCTTTGCAGTTCTGCCACTTCTGATGGATTTGTAAACGTCGAGGCAAAAAAAGATATACTGCACAGGGTTACCTGGCTTCTCCTCACCTGTTTTTAGCACTAATATCTGTCTCTTTCCAATACATAATTAAAAGCTGCCAATGCTCACTCCTGTGTCAATATTCTTATGTGCAATCAAGCTACTCTTTGGTAAACCTACTTAGACCTTATGAATGTCATAGACCTTTAAACTCAATAGAAGACACTTTCTTTGTCCCATAGAATTTATAATACTAACACAAATTCTGCAATTAACTGTGCAAATTTGCTTAAGCTTAGATGGGAAAACTCTTTTTTTTGCTTTTAAATAGATAAGATTTTTCATTTAAAGATAAGCCTGTGAATCAGCCTGTTCCTGAACAGTCATGAATTTTAAGCACAAACTGAATGCGACTGATCTTGTGTCTTATGTTAAATTAAGCTATGAGACCTTAGTCCTGCAAGTAATTTGTAGAATAAATTTGCAGTAAAATAATTTATGCTAAAATTCAGAAAAATATTTTCCAAGTCAGACCTTAATTTTGCTCAAGAAACATCTAGTTATGGTGGCGGAAATCTTGCAAAAATGTGGATGAACAGGTGTAACTTGTAGAAATATTTTGGCTGATTTTTAGATGAGTCAAAATTCCTATATAATGGCATCACTATAATGTCACTAATGAGGTGAATAGGACCTCATTTTACTTTTATTAATCACAAAACTATGATTTCTTTGGCTATGATTGGATACTTAACATATATAGGTTAGTGTGCAAACCCATATCTGTCACAGTTACTTTCTGCACTTTTAAATAATATGTAGTTTTTATTGTAGAAGCAGCTATGTATTTGAAGGGGTTTTCATATGCACCATCCCAAAATTCCCAAATTTCTCTGTCTAAAACTAATTTGAATTTCTTTTGTTGTCACTTCAAAGAGATGAAAAACTAGTCTTCATTGAATACAAGGAGAGGCAGCTATAAAATTTCCTATTTAGTGAAAAAGTAATCTCAATACTTCTGTTAGCCTTTTTGTTAATAAATATTTTTAAAATTTATGTGACAATCTGTTGTTAAAATTAAATTATCATCAAAAATCTTAACTGTTCGGATTTTTTTCAAGGGAAAAATTGGAGATCCTGGATCCCATGGACCGCTGGGTCCTCAGGGGCCTGAGGTAAGAAATTGCTTGATAGAGGTAAATTGAATGGTAGTTCTAAATCATAAAAATGAGAGGTAAATAGGTTTGCCTCATAAAAGAATGTTTTCTTAGCTGAATTAGGAAAAACCTTTTCTTCAGTCATATTTGATGAATTCATTGTCCTCCATAAAGTACTAAAGACTCCAGTTCATAATTTTTTTCTGCAAAATATTAATGTAAAGAATCTTTGAGTACAAAGTAGTTCTTCATTTGCTTATGTGATTAGGATTTGCTCTCTTTTGAATCCTGTTGTTATGGATTACACCTGGAATGAGATTCATGTGATTTCTCAGGAACACTTCCATTCATAAATACTACGATGTGTTTACCAATGGAATTTTTCAATCCTGGTTGCATATTTATCTCTTACAATGAACACAAGGAATAAACACCAGTTACCTGGGAAGCATTGCCAAGCAGCTGAATCTAGAAATGAAGTTTCTTAAGAACGCCATAGTGCTATGGAACTCTACACAGAAACTATTGATCTCCAGATTGTCCCATTTTGGTGCTTTTTTGATTTTATACCATGGACTGTAAAGAAAAATGCTGTGGTCTGTGTCAGAAAGACTTATGTATGCACAGACACATGTATTTGCTGGAGAGATAAAAGCAGAAATTTTTGATTGTTCTTTCTAATCAGCCTCCTGCAATGAATATATTTTGGGGTGGGGTTTTTTTGGTTTGTTGTTGGGTTTTTTTTGTTTGTTTAGGAGTTTTCATTTTTTTAAAATATATGTCTGGAAGACATATTAGCAATTATCTTTTTTCTACCTTTACATGTGTTTGAGTGTATCTCCTCAAACTAAGCCCTATGTTCCTACCTTTCTTATTAGACATAAGCCCTCACTGAGAAAACTCACTGGAAAATGCATTGTAGCAACACAAGATGGTCTTGTCAGAATAAGTCTGTTTTAGTCAAAGGATATGCAGAAGACACAATGCTTGTGCATGTTGTCCCCAGCTGCCATCCTCTGTGGCTCAGAATTTTAGATTTTGCAAACTTGTTCATTATTGACAAAAGAGGCCCTTTCATCACCTCTGTATAGCTTCCAGCAAGGGAGACCTGTAGCAGGTTAATCCCAAATTGTTGGTCTTGAAGCCTGTGTCCTGCTGAGCCTGATGCCTATGCTGGTAAGTCCTTCCTAGTTCCTAATTCCAGCACAAACTGCTACTCCTTTGTGTCTGGGGAAAAGATCATCGTTCTGGGCCAGCTACCCTCAGGGCAAGCATGGATGGGAAACTTCCTGCCTGAAAAGCTCAGCATTTCCTCTTGCTCAGGAGTGCAGAATTACTTCATCATTGGAAAGCAAATAAAGTGCATTATGCTAGAAAATTAAAACTTGAATGTCCAGGTACTTTTTTTTGAGTAATTGTCTGCGAAGTGGTAGGTTTTAAACTAGAAAGCAATGTTCCTCTTAACTTCAGTCATGCAAGACACATTCAAATAAAGTGAAAGAGGTTTTGCCACCTTGTACTTCATAGAAATATGGTCACCATATGGCAAAATAGAAACAGAAGGGATGTAGGACAGCAGCATCCTGGGATTTTGGACAAATTGAAGATACTAGAAGTTCTATAGTGAAAGGAATTTAAAATAAGCAGCTTAAATCTGAAGATGGTATCTTGTTCTCCAGTTACTTTGTCTTAAAAAAATAAGCTAGTCGTTGTCAGAAGTTATTTAGACACAACTGAATATATGAAGTATGAGTAAACTGTAGATTTTTCTACAAGAAAAGCCTACTGTCATGTATCTAATCATGTGTCTGCTTCCAAAACCAGGTGGCTAGCAGGTCAGACAGGGCTGCTTTCCTTGTTTCTATTTCATTATCTGAATGGTCAGTCTTCCTGTGACCCCATGCAGAAAACACACATTACATCCTATACTACACGTTCCCTGGATGTTTCTGGAAATAGAAGAATGTGATGAATTAGTGTCTTACAAGGGGAGCGAGCACTTTGAGTTTGATATAAACATGACACTCCATACCGTATGCCTTCCAGGAAAGATTTTATAAAAAAAAAACCCCAAACCAAATATGTACTGGGGTTTGTTGGGTGTTGCTGTGAGTGGGAGGAACAAGGCTGTGTCTGCCCAGTGGCAGAACCTCTCAGAGTGTCTACTTCCAGCTATTTCTCCTTTTGTCCAACACTTAAGACAGTGGGATTTATAAACGTGCCCATGTTCAAGCTTGTTTTGGGTACATGTGAAATAAGAAACTGAGGATGCTTTGGTCTTTCTATTTACACACTTGAGTATTTACTTTCCAGTGTAAAGAATAAGTAGTCCTATCCCTGACTTCTTCCCATGTAAACTGCTGTAACTCTGGCACTACAGCAGCTGGAGCCTCTAGCTATCTGCACACAGGGGTGGTAGCAGGGCAGGCAGACTCCAGTCATCCTCACAGGGTTTTGTGTTTTTAAATGCAGTTCACCAGGGAATTGCTTCCTAATTCTTCTCTCTGCAGCTGTGCAGCCAAGGTACACCGGATCAGAGTTGACACGAGCCACCCACCCATGGCCAGGGTCCATTTGAGACCTGCAGTGCTGATGGGCAGGAAGGAGTGGAGGGAGGGACAGAGGTCTCATTCTCTGGCCAGCCCTACAAGGGTTGGCTGCCAAGTGATTTATTCAGTGCAGGACTCCTGCAGTGTCCAGCCAAATTCTCTTCTGGGTACGTTGCTGCGGAGCCAGAGTCTGTCGCGTGCCTGAATGCCTGCTGCTCACAAACCACTGCATATATTCAGTGAGCACTTCATGGAGTATATTCTTCATCAGTTGACACATTTTCCTGCTTTGTCATGCATCTGAAAAGCAAATGCCAAAATATGAACTTTCTATAAAACTTTGTTTTATTTATATAACTGGAAAGTACTAATCTGACTGTTTTAACCCACAGTGTCTGTTTTTACTGGGTACAATGAAGTATGTAGTGCTTATTGTTAATGTGAATGAAATTAGACAAGCCTTTAGCAGGCTTCCACATGTATTCAGAATATTTTATACTTAAATTTTGCTCTAGGAAAATGCTTGCGTTTAATTATCCCCCCAAAATGAGGGTGATAGTTTCCTTCAGATGTGCTGAGTGTTATAAATAGGTTTTATCTGAAGCAGAGAGAGCATTAGTCATTGTCTTCAATAGAGCTTTTTTCATCTGTGCAATATTTTGATCTGAAGTCGTTGGCTTATCCCTTCAGGAAGGTACTCGTATGGGATTCAGCTGGTGTGTTTCATGCTCAAGGCAGTAGCCTTACGAAGGAAAAGGATACATTCAAATAACAGTAGAGTTAAAAAGGCATGCATTCTGTAAGTGAATCACTGGCTGCTTTGCAGTGTTCATTTAACAAAGACTTTATTTTTGTTGTATGTTGCATATGTGTTACCACATGATTCTTTGAGTTTGAGCAAACAATGCCAGGTGTGCAGTGATAACATGGCCTTGTGTTTCAATATTGCATCAAATAACTGGCATGCAAATGGCTTGAGCTGTGATTTTATATTCTCCAAGAAGTGTAATGGTGTAAATACTGACGTTGCTAAAGTTGTGTAAAGAAAAAAATAGATTGATTTTTTTTTAGTTGAACTGCATAAACATCCTTTCGGAAGAATAATAAACACTTCTTGGAGAATATAAAAATCACAGCTCATTTTTTCAGTTTAAAGTGATTGTAGTTTTATGAAGAAGTCTTCCTTTTGTAGTTTGATTATAATAATTAGTAATGAATCTGCAATAAGTTATCTTGTTGAAGTTCAGTAGCTATACTTGCTTTTGAAAATTTATTCTAAATTCTCATTCAGATGAATTGCAACATGTTGATTGAATTAATTAATATTTGAGCAGAGAAACTTGGTGAGTGAAGGGACTATTGCAGTCCCTTGAGACATTTTTCTTCTGTGGTGTCCTTCCACGAGTGCTGGTGTCCTGATCCCCTTAAGGGCAGCCAAGGGCATGAAGATGGGTGAACAGCACCCCCAGCAAATGCCGTGTGAAAACAATTTGGAGTGAGATTCTGCAAATGTGAGACAATTCCCCATGGAAATGGAGTGTAATTTCCAAACATTTGTGATATTCCGCTTCCGTATTAGCAGCCACACAGAAAAACAAACTAAAGGAAAGCAAAAGCTTTTGCAAATCCCTCATCTCTAAGGCACCAATACATGCCCTAACATACTAAAAACCTGACCATCTCTGCATTTGTTTGTTAATTAGATATTATACAGATAAATGAGAGTAATGAATATGTTAATTTTATATTTAAATGTTCAGTACAAAAAGCAACATTTTCACAGCAAGGTTAAAGCATGTTTGTGTTGAGATAGCTGGTACCTCAGATTTTTCTGATGCCACATCTCTTGATTACATGAACTCTCAAGTGTTTTGCTGGCAAAAGGCCACATCTGCAGCAAGATTTTAAAGATAGTTTATATATTCCCAGCTGCCAGGCTTCTGGCTGATGGGAAATTAAGAATCTACACTTTGTTTTGAATAGCCTCTGCTGAAAACTGTTGCAGCTGGAAACTCTGTGTTAATCTCCTGGCCTTCGTTTAAGGAAGAGTAATGAATATTAATCTGGAGTAACTTCTCGGAGTTGGCTGCTGAATGTCTTAGCAAATTTGGATATCAATAGAGATGTATCCCACTTCACTACTAAGAATCTGAATGGCAAGAATCATTGCTGAGGTGTTCCAAGAACTCCTTCCTGGTTCATTGTTTTTCAGGAATTGTCTTAAATGGCTGTTTGTGTCCTTGATTCTTACACTTATTTCATGAACTATTAATGTAAGGACATCTCGGAAACAGTGTTCTACTGCTGCCGTAGCATCTACATTTTCTCCGTGGTTGTGCTCAAGAAGAAAAATCTTAATCCATCTTCACAGAAAAGATAAAAATTATAAGGATTTAAATTTTTTAATTCTTTGCTCAGGCCAGTAGCCCTCTTGCATCCTAAGACTCCGCCTGACATGAAAAGACTTGCGAATACCGTGATTGTTCTAATTGCAATAGTACTTACCAACACTTACATCTCATGGTCCTTACTGAATTCCTTCTAGAAAAATTTAAACAATCAAATAAATAAATAAAATAGATGTATTCCTTTATAAAAGCATAAGAATCTTTCTAAATTAACATTTTTCTTGACAGATTGTTTTCTGGAATGTTTATTGTCTTGAGGAAAATTGTCTTTGTGTCCGCATTTAACACTTGCTTACACGTTAGAAACTTGAAGATTTACAGATGTACAAAACAACCCACCCCTTGGTAACTATTTGATATCTATAAATAAGGACATTTAAAATTAAGAAAGGATGAGCTAGAAACTTCCAAGGAATTGCCCTAACTTTTCAGGGTATTTCAGTGGATAATGGTGGCCAGGATTTAAAAAAACCCACCTCCTCTTTTGAACTATATAGGAATCAAGGGTATTTTAGATATCAGTCTCAGTGCCTTAGTCACATGTGAATAATATGTTCTGTGCCACCTAGAGGCACGTTGGAATTGTTGCACAGCTCTACTTGTAACTGCTGCTTTATGGCTGAAAAAAATGAAACTACTGTGATGTTTTGTGAAAGCTTGAGTGTTAGGTTTGTTCCACTTACTCTGAAAACTCACAACATTTTTACTCTCTAGTGGTTTTTGTTAAGACTCATTTGCATTCAACTGCTAAACCTGATTAAAAAAAAATTTCTGAATGTCTATGATGCTTTCATTTTCATTACTAGAAGAAGTATGCAATGCAGAGAGTGATATTTATGCAATTTAATCTGTAACTGTTTTCTCTTAATGAAGAAGGGAACTTGTTTTTCCTAATGCTAGACCACAGTTGTGCATAGATGTAATAATAAATATTTTGCTCCAAGGAGCTGCAGTCTTGCTATTTTCAGATATTATATTTTCAGTGAAGATTTAATGAAATTTAAAAGCATATTCAAAAAGCAAAATAAAATACTATCTTGGCAGGGGACTGAGTGAGCCCTGTGCTAGCTAAAGGTTCAATTACCAATGCTTTTTTAAATCCTACAAATGTAAAGGATCTTTAAATGCAAAGGGTCTGTAAATGTAAAGGTATCTTCTCTGGGTATTTATAAAATATAACTCACTACTGTATTGCATAAGGGTTAGCTGCCCCATTTTTTTCCCTTAAAATGCACTCATTCCTAATAAAGCAATCTAGTTGTAGCACTGAATTCCTCAGAGCATCCTCATGGTGTCCCAACTCAATGCCTACTGGCCAGATGCTTTGCAGTGATAATTTTAGTTGATTAATTTTCCCTGCATATTTACTTTTTCTTTACTAACAACTTGACCTGTAGTACACACTATTTCACAAAGGCCTGTTCTGAATAGTGCTACATGCTGGTGTCCTTCAGTTACTGCCAGCTAGAACCAGATTAGCACCTGCTGATTTGGATGCAAAAGACTTCTTACCTTTTTCTTGATCCTTCAGCGGTCTTGTCCTTCAAGTGTGGTCAAGGATTAAAAGGCTTCAGCTGCTCTTTAAACTTTTTTAAAGAAATAGTTGAATTCCTAAGTGCAGGACCTGGTGCTGGCTGCTTTGTGGCAGTTTTTTGTGCATCAAAACCAGTCCAATGGTTTAATTTCAAACATTGCTTAGCGGATGAAAGGTCTTATCTTAATAGAAATTAAATCCATGCTGACATCTGCTAAATTGAGTTTAACGAAAGCCGTCTAAAATCTGTCACCTATCCAAGTTCTTCGAAGGAAACATAATGTATTTTGACATTTTTGGGATGGTAGAACAAATTTATTCCTTATTTCTGTGATTCAGGTTTGTTAAATGAATGAACAGAATCAAAACAAGTACATTGAAAACATTCCTACTCTGCAAATCATTTTTCTGTGTGATTTCCTTAGGGTTTTCCAGGAGATATTGGTGTACCTGGACTAAATGGCCCTGAAGGTCCTAAGGTAAGATTATATGAAAAACTGTTCAAAATAACAATAAACTGTGTAAATCTCTGAAGAAAAAGCTCTCAGAGATGGACACTGGCTTTATAGGAAGTCAATCTTGCCATCAGAATACAGGTACTTTGCCTCAGGTATTTACACAAGAAAGTTATTTGAATGTTTAATGCTGTCCACGCAGCTCTGAGAGTAAATACTCTATTAGGTGGTAGCATGTAAGGTAAGGTGAGGTGAGAATGACAAGGTAAATGTGAGAAAATGCTATGTAATTAGAAAGTAGCATATGTTTTACCTATATTTAAATAAAACGCTTGCCAAATGCATGGAGGTCTTTGTATTACTCAGGCCCCACCTGAGTACTAGAAATTGCCTTTAACAATTTTTTAAAGAAATAGTAGCTGAAGATATGGAAAATGGGTAAAATTCACACATCAGATTAAATTATGGATAAAATAATAGACATAGCAATAATGGATAAAACGTATCTACCAAAAATTTATCTACCAAGCTGTGCCAGGTAATTTAACTTCTCCTTAACAGACTAATATTTTAGACCCAGCTTAGGCAATAATTCACATGTATAGAGTTTTCAATGAAGCTTTGGAATAAAAGCACAGATGGGAAAGTTTTGTTAAAATGGAAATGGTAGAGACTAATACAAAAAGCGCAGGTGGCTTAGAAATTAACCCAGAGGAAGATGATTGAATAATATCTAAAGATTGACTGCTTGTTTTTGAAAGGCAAGTACCTGTGAAGTTCCCCATTCATCAGCCTTGGTACTATTCTTACATTGTATTTTCTGTGATAAATAGTCACAAGTATTGATGAAATGAAATTTGTATATGAAACAAAGTTGAGCATACTTAGTTTATCTAAAAACCTCAACTTTTTGCTAAATAACTTCAGTTATTTCAGACTGATTCATGAAAGGACTAAAATAATAAATTCCACTATAAACTAGACCAAAGACATTGCCAGATCTCTCTGAAATAAAAGCACAATAATGCAGTTAGAATTGAAGTGAAATTCTAGAATGTGAGGCAAGATGTCTAATTTATGCCACTGCACAAAGCATGAGAAGGCTTTATCTCTGTAGTAGAGTTCTGGGCATTTTTATTCCAGAAGGACTCAATCAAGTGAGACTAAGTGCAGAAAAGGATACTTGAATTGCTTTATTCTGAAAGGCAGTTTGTTTATTGTACCAAAATGAAGGACTTTTTTGAGCTTTAAGCAAACCAGAGGGCAGAAATTGGTGAGGCAGAAGAACTGTGCAAGACCAACAATATCATTTGTCCAAGAACAAAACATACACGTTGTCTGTGAATAAAGAGACATGGAAATGACAGTATTTTCTATTAACAGAGTTGTGAAATTCTGTAGCAGACTACTCAAGAAAATACAGGATAAGGAGCAGTAAATAGTTTAAAGATATGTTCTTATTTGTACCTGGAAGACTGTAACAATACCTTCATGCCAAAAGTGATCATTCTTAAGAACATCTCAAATAATCCAGTTGCTGAAGCCATAGCCAATATTTTCTGCATCTCTTACCCTTCAGCTGTGTCAAGAGCCTTTTACCAAAATGGACATGAATCTACTAGAAAGGCTGAGAATTAGATGGGGCAAATTGAGGAGAAGTTAAAATCTATTTCTAGAGACAGGTGTGGACCTTCCATTCTGATTTATTGCTTTTCTAACTTGTTAGTATACATGTATCTATAACATTAGCAGCCTCAGTTGAATGAGTTTGTCTGACTATTACAGTGGCAGTTGCTCTTGTGTTTCTGAGTTCCCAGGGTGCTTACAAAATACTCCTGTTGATGCAAGACTCTGTCTAGGGGAAATGGGAGAAGAAAAATACAACAGTTCTTGAATTGCAGTTCAGATTTAATTGTCCAAGGTTATACATGAATTATGTTACTGAAATCTAATCCCTGCTGCTCAGTTTCTTCACTGAGTTCGTACTATTGCATATTATACCCAAAGTGTTTTTTGTTAGAATTCTGAGGGTGTTTAGTACATATGTTACTGATTTGTGACCTCTTCACAGATTCCAGAAAAACAAAACAAAAAACCTAAGAGGTAGACTACAAAGCTTAAGATTCCCTGTTCCTTTCATACAGAAATTATATAGCTGAGCAAGATTTAGTGGTCTCCAACACATTTGGTATTAGAGACAAAAAGCTTAGACAGCCTGCCCTAATCAGGGAGAACTGATGGCTTACATGTGAAAAGGATTACCAAACTGGAAAAACTCTTATACTGCTCCCAGTACTGAGGGAGAAGGTCTGCATAACTTTGGAAATGTTTCCTTTTGGGATTCCCAGCTGTCTTGAGTTGACTGTAGTTCTAAAAAATTTCCTCCAGCTTTTATTTTTAGAAAACTGTTCTCACTATGCTGCTATTTTCCTTATGTTTTTGTTTATGCTTCCTCAGAAGCAATACCCATTTTAAAAGCTAAGAAAGCAGGGTAAGCTTTATTTTTAACAGTTGGTATGGGATAAATACACCCTCTTGGAAGTTTAAGCTCTATTGAGTGCCATCAGCTGTCTCTAAATGCCAGTAGAAGTTCTAGACTGTAAATTTTGCCTAAATTACTGCAATAATCAGCAAATCTGACCTCTCTAAATCAATGTTCAAAGGATTTGTTATGTAATTTTGTCTACAGAACATTACTCATCTTGGAAACAATATTTTAGAAGGTGTTTGATCTAGATCCACCACTTATTAAAAAAAATAACAAATACACATTTTTTTTAAAAAGGGAATGTTTTTAAGAAGTTCTGAAATAACTTCATTTGTTTCCTATGTTATTCTTTCCAAGTATTTATGCTCTCTAACCAAGAAAAGTGAGAGGAAAATATGGTCAGAATATGCTGACTACCACTATAGTTTTTCCAGGAGTGTGTGTTGTACCATGGAAGTAGTTGAGAGCTTCCTTTCCCTGTTCACTTCTGTTTGTTTGTATAACGTTTTAATAAAGTGGGTTTTAGGAGTTTCAACTCTTCTGGAAGGGATGGTCAACTGGAAAGTTGTATCTCAAATATAAGATACCCCATTTGCTGACTCACGTTTTTTTCTCAACACTTTGACACGTGTATAATGACTACATTCATTTTCTGTTTGTTGTCTGAAACCCCAAGGAGGAGACAAAAATTTAATTCAGTCTTAATATTCAGTTTACAGCCTGGAACTTTTTTCTGGATCCAGTTAAGTGCAGTGAAAAATTGTGTGCTGCTGACATTTCCACTGTGCAATTATGTTGTACTGAAAGTCTTATCTTCTAATGAGCTTTGCTGTTAGAATAAAACAACTGTTACGACAATGAGAATATTCCTTACGTAGTGCTACTGAAAGCCTTTCTGTCAATTCTGTGGTGGTGTGTCGAGCAGCACTCCACCCCAGTCCTTCCCAGACTGATGGACTCTTCAATGAAACTCAGTACCGTGAGGTGGCCTGTTCCATTTTTTCTCTTTCATTTTACTTTGCACGCTGATAAAATTGTTACTGGACCAATGCCTGCACTTCTGTCTAGACTCAGCTTCATTAGTATGCAATTAATAAGGCTTACACTTTCCCACCATTGCTTTCTTCAGAGATTAATCATATCTCTCCTAAAGGGCATCTTCTTTGTTCTTGTTGCTTTATCTGATATTGTTAACTTAGGTTTCCCAGAACATTAATAATATGTTTACACATTTTTTTTTATTCTATGCCAGGTCAAGTGCTTTTCCCAATTATCCTGTTGTATTTGGAATGCCCGAGGTTTTTGACACACTGCTAGCTGCAAAGTCATTTTAACAAAGTTTTGAAAATGTTGGTGTGAGCAGTCATGAAAACTCTGAGCTGGCAGAGGATAAGGTGTTTTATCTCTGGCAAGTTGATTATAATCCTAACAGAAAAGTAACAGCTGAAAATCACAAGTAGTTTTGGACAAGCTAGTGGATTAATTTCACTTTGTAGTTTCTTTCCATTGCCAGGTTGTCAACACATGTTATTCTAAAGACTACCTAAATAAAATATCTGCACATTGATCATGCTTTAATCTTAATACAGTAGTGTGATTTACCTCTTTAGAAAGAGGAATTGTTCTATTGTGAATTCAAATATTTTATTTCCTTCTCACAATATCAAAAGAAAAATGCTTCAGCTAAATCTACAGAGAAGTTCGTAAAGTACTTGGTTTTCAGCATCTTCTCGCCTTCTAAGGGAAATGATATGAACAGTGATAAGAAATGAAGTCTGCTACCTCAGTTTTGCATTTTTGTCTAGGTTTGTAAGAGGAGAGAGATTAGACCAACACGATTGTCAGTTGATGTAAATTCTCACTGTGTTTGTTTGGATGTTTAGGGATCTCTTGGTGACCGAGGACCTCCAGGGCCACAAGGCCCCAAGGGAGTTGAGGTAAGATCAAAAAATTATCCAATCAAGAGATTATGTTTCAAAGAAAAAGTTGTGACAGGTAAGAGGGTTAGACTGCAATGGTTCTTTTTCATTGTGACAAGGGTTCCGAAACATTTTTAGCAGCCTTATGGGGCTGTGCATCCATTATATAGTTTATTTTAGTTATTTCAGTGGAATCTCAGGTCATATATATCCAGAGTTGGACGTGGTTATTTTAGTTAAACTGGGGAGACAGGAGAAGGTGGGGGGGGGGAGGGGAATAGTAGTATGGAGGTAGAAAGCATAGATCAGTTTAATTGCAGTGTCCTGGAGACACTTAAGTAAACAGTTAGACCCCCTATTAATTGAAAGGGGAGACAGGCAGTTCTCTTATTTGAGTATTCTTTATTCATCATTATAAGAATAAAAGCTCATGTCTTATAGGCTAAAAATAGTTAACAGTAGAAATAATTTAATTGGTGATTCTGAAGGTAGACCTATAGACTTCTAAGTAGCTCAGTGATGGGCTTCCATGACAGATATTGAGTGAGTAAAAGCTAGCAGTGGCAAAATGATCCATTTAGTTAGAAGCAAGGCAGCTGCGGGTAGGATTTCTTAACTCCCTATTCCTATCATTTGTTATTGTAAAGGTTGTGTATCAGTTCCTCCAGAACCTGGAACAAATCTCCCATATTGAGGAGGAACAGTGAAGCACAAAATGATCACAGCATGACATCCTGGCACAGGATTGATGCTAATTCGTACTTCAGTTGTGTAGTGAGTGAACCCTGAAGAGTTAACGCTGCAGTTCCACCTTGTGCACGATCACATCAGTGTGCTGGGCAGCACAGGCACAGTGTCTCATTTCTTCTCTTACACATCTGACTAGCCTGACCCCCCAGCCTCCCTCTATCCCTGAGAAAAGATAAGGGTTAAACCTTGGCAAAATGCCCTAGCAACATAGAAGAGAAAAGCAGGAATGTTCCTACTGCTTTTATAGTCAAAATAGTAAAATGTTGCTAGAATAGAGCAACTGCAGGGCAGGCAGAGATTGACCCATCACTGCTGAGTCTCTCCCTGCTCAAAATTATGAAAATATTGCTGTCATGGCACAGTTTCAGAGCCTTTCTGACATCTACATAGGGCATGGCTTTCTGGCTAATGAATTTGTCTATCTGTCTTACAGTGTTTCTATCAGACTTGGACTCGAACAAACACATATAAAGTAAATCTAAGATTGTATAATAAATACAAACAGTTATCTGCAGAGTTTCTTTTTTAAAACTAGAGTTGGCATCAAGATCACAGGACTCCTGATTTCTTTTAGGGAGAAGTAGGACCAGCTGGACCTATTGGAGGAGTCGGCCCAAAAGTAAGTATAAGTAGTTTTGTTAGGGCAGGATATTTGTCAGTAGGAGTACTGTTTTACAATGTACGTTTACTGTGAGAAGTGGTTGTGATAAAATGGCATCTCCTGAATGAATATGTGTCTTTCCTCAGAACATTCAAATGTTCAACATGAACAAGGATGTATGCTTTAAGAAGCTAAGAGGGGAGAAATATTTTTCCATACAAAGTTTAAAAGGAAATCACAGCCATGGTGCACAAAACAAATCTTTTGAAAAGGAAAGAGTAAATAACAAACTGCTTGTGGTGCTCCTTTGAGAGAGATGAAACTGCCATGCACTTGCTAAGGACTGCACCAGCTGATATATCAAAATATTTAAACTAAGGAAGAACCTCTCTGTCTCACAAGGAGAAGTAAAAAAGGATGTATGCTTTAAGAAATCTACCACAAACCAGGTAGATAGTTACTGAAAACAGTAAGACTGGAACAACACAATGTTGTTTATGGCTGACATGTTTTAAAAAAAATAAAAGATTAAAACTATCAATTTTTTTTTGTTACTTATAAAAATAGACTTGTGTCTAAGAGTGTTTCAGTGAACCTGAAACTTATTTTTAGAAAATTTCTAAGTTTAAATTAATACTAGCCTGCACTAGTGATTACAGAAGTGTCACTAAGTTTATTGAATGCAGTTTGATCTTCTGCCTTTACTTGATTTGATTATGTGTGGTAGTCACTGACTTGGTCTGCATTCTGGATGTCTTCCTGTTTCTTGCATGAGTTTGAGAAAGTCTTTTCCACTGCTTTTAGAGTAGATATATGCCTGTGTCATTTTTCCTGTTCCTTAGCTAGTCAAAGCTGGGAATTGGCTCTCTGTTAGAAATTATATTAAAATATTTATTTACCACGTAGATTAGGTGTTAAAACAACCAAACCCATACCAAAACAAAAGAAAAAAGAAGACAAAACCCTCCCAAAAAGTCTCTTTGTCTTTCAGCTGAGGAAAACATGCAAAAAGTTAAACAGAATTTCAAAACACTCTGTAACTTAGTTCAATATTCCATTTAATCTGTCTGAGCTTCTGCTGAGAGCCTCATGGAAATTTTTATTTTGGCTGCATCATCCTTTAAGTCTCCTCCTTGGGCAGGGTTTCATGGCTGGACAGCAACTCCCATCTTGTGCTGTGGCAATTGGAAAAGAAGATGCTGTAGTGGGTGACTCATGGGCAATGAGACACCTACCTTCACATCCTCCACGTCACTGGGCATGCACAGGCCACCATCAGCTGGTGTCAAAGTGACCCAAGAGGAAAAATTTTTGTGTAACCTAGCAAACTGAAATATTTTTAATCTATTTTGGGTCAATTTGACCTAAATTATTTTGGTTTTTATTTCTCTCAGTGGGAAATGTGCACACCATTGGCATGTCTTATGGCTCTCTGGTTTCTCTCTCGCAACAAGAGAGAAGAGAGAAGAGTATGTGCATCTGAAGTGGGCCCCAGGGTTGCTGTCTCCAGACATTTTTTAGTAGCTTACTGGCTAACATTCCCTCCTGAAATGAGAGATAGGGGAAAAGGGAATTTTGCTTGATGGGCAGCCCTGCCTATTTTTGCTCCTTGTCCAGGGCCCCATCTGTTCTTGCTGAATTCTGTGGCTTCTCTTGACTCCAGCTGTTGCACAGCTCCAACTTGTTTGCACTGCTGCTCCCATCTCTGCTTGTCCTTGGTGCTCCGCTCCCACGTGTGACACAGACTGTGCGACTGCTTTGGTGAGACAGTCACAACCATGACACTGTTAAACCTCACAAAGTTTAGCAGGACTGAGGCAATAAGCTGCTGAACACATCTGTCTTCTTAAATTATGCTTCCTTGATTGCAATGTGATATTCATTTAGTTTGCACAGGCTTTGTTTCCATTTTCCATGAAAGGAGTTTTAAAAAGTGAATGCTACATCTGAAAGTAAACACTATCAATTGGTTGTCGCTGCACCAATTAATTAGCCATGGGGGCAGGGGAGGTCTCTGAGAGGGACCTTAAGAAGTGGTCTGGCCATGCATAGCCCCAAGGCACCATCAGCGATGTCCTTAGCTGACGGATGTGTTTAAATTGTGTTCTGCAGCCTCCAGGAGTGGGGATTCTTCAGTCTCCTCATCAATCTGCCTGTTTTACAGACATTTTTTTTCTAATAGCTGTTCTATCTGAAAGTCTTGCCTGGGCTTTTATCACTACAACCTTGCTTCTTGCCCTACAGACCCTATTTGTGGGCATGGTTAAATAGATTAGTCCTCTTTTCAGCCACTGTTACCTTAATTTTTTAGGGCTTGTCTGAACTAGGTAAAATATCCTTGTAGGTGATACATCGTAAACCTTTGATTTTCCTTCTGAAAGAGTAATGGAGTAGGTTTCTAGTGATTCTGGAATCCTCATCTCTTGTACTGTACAGTTTCAGGTCAAAGTATTCAGTCCCTAGTCCAGGTTTAGGCATGTGCCAAGCAAGCAGCCATAAAATTTCACCTCGTTTTTCTGCCTTCCCCCTCCCCTGCCCTTGTTTCTAACATTTGCTTTAAAAAACATGCAAGAGACCCAGAGGCCCCTAGGACCCACCTGACCAATGCTGACATCAAAATAGATTGTCCTCTACAGGAACAGAAGGGAATATGAACCTGCACAGGGGTTCTCAGGTCCCAGCTCGAAAAATAATTCCCATGTGTCTAAAGCAATGAAGACAAAACTGAGGATGCTCCCCTGCTTACTTAAGATATGTCTCAGTTCCAAAGACCTCAGCCTGTTTGTTTGAGCTGAATCTGATAACATTATTTGATGTTTCATTCATTCTTTTCCAAACCTTCCCACCCATTCTATTCCAAAGCCAAATACTTACATTCTCTTAAATTAATCCTTCTGCATTAAAAAAAAAAAAATCTGGGTTTTTTTAGTATTTGCCTAGTTGTCCTATGAAAATACAGTAGATGCCACACTAAAGATGTGACTGTGTTTATTCAGTTTCCTCCTGCTTACCTCTCTCTCTCAAAGGCTATCCAAATATTAACACTATAACTGTCAGTGCAGCTCAGCTCAGTCAGTGCAAGCATTGGTGCATTTTATTTTTTTTTTTAATCTTCATTGCTGGAGAATAAAATGCCTTTAAAAGAGTGGAGATTGTTTTAAACCAGGAAGTAAAAAGGAATTGTTGAAAGTTTATTCCTTTCTGAGCTGCATGTGTTAAACAGAAGCTGGAATTTATATAGTCATAAGATGAGCAGTTTCTCCTGATGATAGTGGAAAATGTTCTCAAATCTGCCCCACACCCTCAGTGCAGTATTTTCTGAAAGTGTCTTTCTGTAGGCTGAAGGCATGTGTGAAGCTTTTGGAGGTATTGAAATAGAGTGATAGTGAGAGATATTGATATTAAAATATACACACCTGTACCTAGCAGTTGTGAGGTGAAAGGAAGCACAGTCGGTTGCTCTTTCCTGAAGGGAAAGGGTAGAACTTTCAGCTAATATTTTAGGAAATAGACATTTCCTTTGGGATTACCCTGCCCTGGAAGAGTAATTTTCTCAGGAATTTGCAAGCAGAAAAGCAGCTATCCCTAGTTTAACCTTCTGTCAGTGGCTTTTCCTCCATGTGTAAATGTATTGTATTTCTGTTTAAAGCCAAATCCATGTGTTTCAAATTGCTTTACCAGTTAAATCCACTTGTTCCATTTTCTGATCGACTTCCATCTGTTGTGTGTCCTTCACAGCTAGTAAGTAAGTGGGGAACGAAAGCCAAGAGACCTTTACAAGTTGCAGCTTCAATTCAGTTCTCATAGGACTAAAATTGTCAGGGTAGTTAATAGGGGCCACTAGTTTTCTTTCAATTAATTTTGCGTAAAACATTTTTATGTTAAAATTTTGCTGTCTAGAAAGACCTTAAATTTCTTTACAGCAAAGTAGTTAAACAGCATGTAATGACCTGCAGAAACCCATCACTTGTTTTTTGTTAAGCCTTGTGGAAAGACATGATTTGCTTTATCTGGATCTCTCAGAACTTCTCTTCATGGTCTTTTCTCCCTAAATTCCTGGCTGTACCATGCTTTAGTCCATTGGCAAAAACAAAAATATGTTCTTAAAGTGATTTTATTTGTTGGAACTTGTTGGGCAAATGAAATCACTCAGGTAGGCAGAGAGAATGAGAGAGATAGAAAGGGATTAATATGAGAAGACATGGAACCTGCTAAGACAATATTATTTTAAGCCATATAGACAATTTCTCAGATGCCCAGAAACTAACGTACACATTGTGCTCTGAAAGACAGGCACAGAGCAGCTGAAGCAAAAGAACCAAATAAAAAAACACCATCTTTTTTGAAGAAACCTCTTTATTATCTCTTGCTTTAGTTGCTCTTGTCTCAGGACAGCCGATGTGGAATGGAAAACTCTTGTTACGGATGCTGGTGATTCCAGTTATTCAGTTTGCTGGGACAGCTGCTGATAATTTCCTTTTAGCAGAAATCTGCATCTTTTTGGTACTGAATCATTAAAATGCTGAATTAATTTTCTTTCTCCAGTTGTCAGCCTGCAGTGATCTCATTAGCAGCTTGCTTGAGAGCCAGATCCAGTCCACTGGACCGTTACTTCTGGACTAGGGCCTTTTCCTCAGAGCAGATGGGAAAAGTTTGTATGGGCAGGGCTGTGCTGTCCAGATAACCAAATGGTTAGGACTTGTTTTATGTTGTAGAGGAAGAAAAGTATACTGGGAGGGAAAACAACCTCTTAAAAGGGAGACATAATTAAGTTATAAAGCTCTAACTGAAAATTAAAGGGGAAAGCATTCTGGTTTGTATGCTTTTGTGAGTCTATGTGAGTGACAACAGAGGGAGGGAAGCATGTTATGAAATGCTTCAAAGACCTTGTCACTTTGTGGCCTCCTGCTCTGATTGATGTTGCCGTATTTCTTCCAGCTAACAATGTTACTAACAGAGTATCATAGCAACAAGATTTGTCAGCAGCAAAATGCTAGTGGAGAGAAATGAGGCTTAAAATCATCAATTTTCTGAATAAACAGGAGAAGGTATTTGAGCTAGTTTTGTCTGGTTGAGGAAGGACACCAGTCCCTGAAGTCTAAGCATCAAATTCTGTTAGTGTTGAGTCCCTGTTCTCCTGGAATCAACCAGGAGGACATGGCCTTGCCATTTTTTTTGTCTCCCTAATACGTTTTTTCAAAGTGAAATTGAAATGTGGTTCAATCTTGGACTGTGACAGTTTTTCCTCAGTGTTAACTGCTGTAAGACTTAATACAAATTTTGCTTACTGTTCTAGTATTTGATATAATATTCAACAATGTATTTTCAGATACAGATTTCTAAACAAACTTGCTTCAAATTTTTTGTATTCTATATTGCTAAACTGTACATTTTTTAGTGCACATATTTTGACAGATAAGTTAAGATGAAATTATTTTTTTGAAATAAAATACTTACAGTATTTTATTCTAATCTTTATTTTAGGGAAAGCCAGGACAGAAAGGTTATATAGGTGATCCTGGACCAGAAGGTTTAAAGGTAAGTGATGGTTTTATGTGTGAAACAGAATGTATTTGGACTACAGTTATACTCTGCTAATTACAGTGACATACCTGTGAAAGGATATGAGTACACATTTCTTTATAACATGAATGTGTATCATACTGATGATTCTGCTTTCTTGCAAGATGCCATTTTGGAAAAGAAGAAAATTACACAGCTGTAGGAGACAGGGGTGTGAGGGCAAAGACTATGCCTGCTAAAATGAAATCAAATTGCCTGGGGATGGGAGGGGGCCAGGGCCAGGGGGCAACAAGGGACTCAGGGCAGTTCCTACACAGGCAGGATTTTGGAAGTGTGAATGGGGATGAGAGGAAGTGCTGCAGTTCAAAAGAAGATCTTGTGACAGCAGAATTTCTCAGTGCTGAGCTGCGATCTGCATAAACAGTACGAAAATAACTGTCCATCAGTTATTAAATAACTGATATTATAGTCATAGCCAGATAATCAACGGGACTTATACACCCAGCTTCCACATATAAAATACACAGCAAAATGTTCCAGTTATGTAACAGTGTTATTATGGAGAACAGAATTGATTAATACTTGATGATGGCGTCAAGATTTAGAGGGATAGGGGAGAAGTTTGTTAAAATGTCATTCAAATGTCAATTTTCCAATATTTCATAACAAAATTGCAGTTATCAATAGTGTGCACAGGCAACATTTACCTTTGAAGCAATAGTGAATAGCAAAGGTCATTTGCTGAAAGGAAGATTTAAATATAAATTGAGTAATTCATTTATAGTAGTTGCTGACTTAACATATTTAATGAGCACTTAATAGATAGTTTTTATTTTTGCAGGCAAGTCCCGAATACATTAGGACATCATTTTACAAAATCAAAATTAGCCACTGACAAAATTGAATTTTTTTTTTTAGCTACTTAATTTTAGGTTTTAAAGTTTTAATTGGCAGATGTAATTTAGAAAATAAAGAGGCTCCTAGGAAAAGAGGACTTTAATATAAACATATGAAAGAAATTACTTTTCTAGTGAACCGCATCATCTGTTTTCTACATTTGACAGGGAGAACAAGGAGACCAAGGAAACCTTGGAAAAACTGGTGAAGCAGTAAGCTTGATTCTCTTTCTGGTTTGATTTTTAATTCTGTGTTTATTTGAGAGTGAATAAATAAGTTTTTGCAGGCACCTTCTGATGAAATATGCTTGTATTTGAAGCTGTAGTGTGTCAGTTGTACCTTTATGGTATTTCAGAATCATACTATTTAAAGAAATTTCCCATTTCAAGCATTTTCCAGAATTAATTCTGCTTTTTTCCCAATACGTTGCATGAATATTGCAGGTGGTTGTAGGGCTTTTCCAAGGCACGTTCGCTTAAGTGAACAAGTGATCCTTTTCCAGTTAAATTGTTTGAGAGGCTCCATTTAGCCTGAGATGTATTTTGCAGACTTGTTCTGTCTACCCTTCATTAAATCACAGAGCTCAAAGTGACCTTGAGGTGACACATAGTCCATCTTCTACTACTTATCTAGTCAGGATCAGTTATCTTTATATCATTTCTGACAAATATTTGGCTAACCAGATATTAAAAAGCTCCAAGACCAGGGCTTCTCTATTTTTAAAGAAGTTCTTCTAATTGTGAAACCTGATTCCCTTCTTCTGGAAACAGCATTTTACATACCATGGTTGTTATTCTGCGGCTCTTTCATTCTTTCTTTTCAGGCTTAGCAGTCACAATTCAATTAGCCTGTCATGTTTTCGAGATAATTTAAGTCACATTCTAACTCCTCTGTAGTCTGTTTCCAATTCATCTAAACATCTATGACTCCAGCTTACTGCCCAAACTCTTCAGAATACTAAGAGAAAGGAAATGTTGCTTCTTACAAGCCTACTTCTTGCATAGATGTGCTCACTGTTACAGTAGGGTGTTGTTATTCAGTTCATGATCCACAGTGTCCAATCCTTTTTTAAAAGGTCTTATCTTTGTCAGTTCTTCCACTGTAGGTGCTTTTTAATTGATAACTGTCACTTAAATATACTGTCTTGAAATTCTGTCTACTTCAATTCATCCCCTGGGCTTTTGTATTTTTGGAATTTTGTTTGGGATTTATGAGCAGATGTGAGCTTGTTGGCCCATGCTTGATTTGCCCAAATGTTGTGTAGAACATGACTAAATTTATTTTATTTCTTGAGTTAATGTGTGCTAAGGAGAGATACCACCCACTGGTTTGGGCTTAGTGCTGTACTACTCACATAAACTCCATTCAACTTAGTTGGTAGTCAGAGTTAGTCTGCAAAATACCAAACAAATGTACCCCAGGCAACTCATCAAATGGTTGGCTACTGCTGACATTTTACAAACTGCTTGTAAGTCAAGTCCAGCTCTGCTGTGCACACTGAAGATTGTGCTCTGGGGAAAAGGACTCAGAAGTTGGACTCTCAGTCAGTTAAAAGTATCTGCTTAGACAGGAATCAATAGTGCCATGATATGCCAGAAAGTCCCCTTAAAAGTCATCCAGCATATCACTAAATGTACCTTTTCTTACATATTAATTCTGTTTTTCAGTCTGTAGCATGTTATGGAAAATTGATAGCATTTACTATGCTGTAGAGTGCCACATGCACCAAAATCCTCAAAAAAAGACAAAGCTAAGCTCAATTTTAAGTCACTACATCAACAATAGTACATAAAACAATCACAGAAGCTAGTTACTTAACCTCAAGTTTCTGGATTTGACGTAGAATTTTTTTTTGCTTCTCAGTGAACTTGAATTCAGTGCACAAATTTTCCACAACTCAGTTTGTATTAACATAATGTCTTTCTCCACTAAAAGAGCTCCATTTTATATAGTAATTACTAGCTCAAATACATAATCAATGATTATATGCTGCAGTGATGTTGAATAAAATAATCATACCAGCTACCTAACTGTAGTCAGGGTCAAGCTGAAAGAATGAAATAACAAAATGTTTTCTATTCCAAACAAGGGGACATTGAGCCCTGTTACAGTGTTATAAAGAAACATTATTATGGCCCATCATTAATTATCATTTCCCACAGGTGATGTTTGGAGAATTTTCATGTGGTACAGGATGGCCTATGATACCTGAGAAACAAAGTAGTTTCTGAGTTATTGATAAATATCCTTCATTTTTACCTGTGGTTTGTGGAATGTCTTCTGCTTTATGTACATATATTTTAATCAAATGAGCTTCGTAGGCCCTTGATCCTATTACATTACCTTTGCATTATCTGGCAGCAGAGGACTAGTGCCCACTACATAGTCTTTAGGGGGATATTACGTATTGTGTTGTCATTAAGGCCAACGGTGAGATGGCAAGAGCAGGAGACAGTCCTTCAGGCACACTCAACTCCCAGACCGTTCAAAACTTCTTTCCTTTACCTTATTCACCACTGATATCTGTAACAGTTAAGCTTTTCCAAAAAGAATTGAAAAGTACTAACAGGAAGAGGATGGTTTTTCTCATATGCATAAAATGCTTTTCCAGATGTGAGTCCTGATGCAAAATACTCACTTCTGTATGCTTTGGACACAGGCTTTACTTCTAGCTTCTCACCAGCTTCTGTTTGTAACAAGTAATTTCTTTTTCCCTTGGCGTGCGCATAGAATGCAAACTTCATAATTCACAGATAAATTCACTCCCTGCTATTCAGTATTGGCTCTGGTGGCATGAGCAATGACTCCAGGACATCTGTGGAAACAAACATGGCACACACAAAACAAACAAACAAAAAGTTTGAAAAACAGAAGGCAAAGTACGAGTGCTACCAACCACCGGGACAGATTTTGAGATGGAGTCAAAAGAAGGTATGGAGTAAGGCATCTGTCCTTACTGATGCCTCATGGAGTTTGTGTGTTACCAGATGATTGGTGGCACTAAATACAAAGAGGATTTGTACAAATAGCAGTAAACAATGTGCAATTAGTGTACAGTTTATTTAATAGTAAAGGCAAAGGCAAAAAGAATTTGCTAAGAAGTTGATAGTAAGTCCAATGTCTAAAAATTCTGTGTGTTTGGTTTCTCTCTCTGCCCCATGATGTCACCAATCTCCCTTTTTGGCTTGTCTATGGTTTGCTGTTTATTCATTATCTCTACTGACAGAATTGACAGACAAATTACAGAAGATAACATACTTTTAAGCCCATGGTTAAAATATATGATACTGGTTTTTAGCATTGGGGAATCCATCCCAACATTCCAATTTTCCGCATGATATTGAGTGCATTTCCTGAATAAGCTGTCCAAAGAAGCAATTTTGCAATAATAAATCCTGTAAATGCTGAATTCATAGCAAGTTATGCCATGACCACATGTGCCTGTCTGCTATTGATACCAAAGAGTTGCACCAACGTTCTTCTGATTCTTTCAGGTTTCTTACTTTTCCTGGTATCATTCATCTCCCATCTTTCACTAATACGTCTGCCACTGCTATTTGAGGTGCCAAAATAGTTATTCCATATCTGTAGCAGCTTTCCCAGGTTCTGCTTAATATCTGCTTCGAAAAGTATAGGTGGCAGGTCTGCACAAGCAGGGAAATTTCAACAGCAGGAGCCTGGACTATAACACTTTGTTATTCAGTCTTGTAAGGTGGAACATATGCTGAAATACAGCCTTGCAATAGGCTAGAAGCTGCAGTATCCAACATTTCTTAGGTCACATTAAGCTGATGATTCTTCAGAGCATATTTCTGCCAAAGTATTTCTGGATAGTTGTCCACTGTTAAACAGAGTAGACTAAATTTATAAAATGTTCACGGTGCTCATGAGCTTAAATGACACATGTTTAATAATAGATTGGGAATGTGCTTGAAGTCAGACACTATCCCTTAAGCGAGTCCTAAAACAAAAACTGTTTCTCTGGCTACATTACATGTTGTGTTTGTTTGAAGAGGAAGGGAGGCAGATTCAGGTGGGGCTGCTTGGTTCAGCAGAGCCCAGAGCTGTGGTAGAATCCAGCAGCTGTTCTTTGGGGGTATTTGGTTAACTGGAGGACCATCAGGTCCAAGTGAAGAGGAATTGGTTAAGATAGTGAGAAGTAAGGGCACAGCAGGCAGAGCAAATGTATATTGCTGACGAGAAAAAGTCTTTCGGAAGTCATGTCAAAAGAAACAACCCCTTCAGCTACTGAAAAAATTCCCCTTACCTTTTTGGGGAGGAAAATCTCACTTTGCTGACATGTGCAACTGGATTTTTTATGCTTAGATAAGATGCTGTCCAGTGATGGAGAGCAAATATTTGGAACAAACTTTGAGCATCTCATACAAATGATCTGTTTGTTAAAGTGTCAGGGATGATTTAAGAAAATGATTCATTACTTGGCTTTTATGGAACAAAATTTAACTCATCTGAACTTGAAACAGTTGTTTTTCAGGATTAGTGTATTTAGTGTTTGATAATGTTAGTGTTTACCCAGCCTATGCCACTCTGAATAATTTAGTGCAAGTTAATTCCTATTTCTCCTTGCCACCTCCATTAAAGAAATTCAGACTGTACACTTCTGAATTAGAAATCACTGACATGTATACACACATTGAGACAGAGTACAAGGGTAGCACTGTCAGCTGCAGTATGTGCAACTGATGTCAAAAGGCAGAGTTCATGAACACAAATCCTGGAAAAATAATCTTCAGAAATTACATGTCAGCAAATTTCCCTGGTTACAAATAGTTCTTGAAACAACAGAAGGAAACCAAGCTGAAATGAAAAGTGCTTCCTCCTGAAAGAAAAAAACCCCTTACAGTGCAGCAAAGGAAAACCAGTGATGTTCAGGCTGTCGATGGCAGCTCCAGAGCAGGCTGCAAATGGTCCGTCTGTGAGAGTCTGTGAATGGCAAGAAAATGCTGCAGTCAGGCCATGTGCCTTGCAGCTGAGTTGATTCTGGGAAGAATTACCATAAAACAATTACCATATCTTTTGGAGAGGTAAAAATTAGCTGGATTAGGCACCAGGGATGCATAATTCAGGGAGAATGGAAACTACAATTCCTTTCGCTTGAAGAAAAGATTAAATGAACTTTAGCTGATGTTTTCAGGATGCTCAAGAGAAGGAGCTCTTTGAGTTATCCTGAAAAGTCTGGGCTTTAGGGATATACAAAAGAGAATTTTAAACTATAGGCCAAAAGATAAGTCTATTGAGGAAAGACTTTTTTTTTTTTTTTTAAAGTCTGATGAATGCATGGGGCATTGCCAAGGGCTTCCAAAGAAGGAACGACTTCAGCTGCTTTCAGAAATGGGTTGGATAGAGGTTATTGCAAGTTCTATGAAGGACTTAACACTGAATGGTAATAATGATACTTCTGTGTCTGTGTTGTGCTTCTTGTTTTTACCCTATTTGACTTGATATACTACAATTCCTGCTGGTTTTTCTCTTGAGAAGAATGGGAAAAGAAGTTACCATGTCTGAAGGTTAGCTTCATCAAGTTGTTGCTCATTTTTCTTGAAAGATTTTTTGCTAGTGGTGCTCTTTATCAGCTGGTTTCTGCTAGAGGAATAGTACCTGCACATGTTATCTGCAGTTTAACTTCCAAGGTTTTGCCAGTGAGCACATCCTGCTGTCACTTTGTCAGGTAGCTTCCCTTAAATGCAATCATTCCTCTGCAAGTGCTATCAAACAGAATTGCCTAACTTTACACTGGTGTTACTGGAAGCAAAATGTAACCCATTGATTTCTTTCTCAAAACTGCTGTAAATTAAACGATCAGTGCCTGTACACTTTGCCTTCCAAATATTCAGGCAGTTGAATTTTTGAGTCCTGTTAAGAATTGATTGACATATCAGCTGCAAGGTACAAATATGGCGCATCTCTGCTCTAACTCACTTCCTCTGTTGGCAGTAGCAAAACATAGATTTTCACTCAGATTATCACCTCTTGTTGATTACCAAGTAACTTTCTCAACAGATAGAAAATTAATAGAAAAATGTTATTGTGGCAAGATAATATTTTACAATTATTATGACATCTCATTAAATGAATGTTGAATAAAAATCTTTGAAAATACTGAACTGTAAATGAAATAATATTGAATTGGAAAAATTTGAATTATCACAGAAGAACTTGTTAATGTACAACCTGGCATGTAAATGCTGCCACAGAACATTCAAAACTGGCTGTATATTCATTTCTCACTACCAGGTTTTTCAATGGATTACTCCGTACTTGGGTTTGCATTAAGTGCGCAACGTGTTTTCAATTATTCAGCCACAGTCCAGTTCTTAACACAGAGCATATGCCCTGGCAAGATGTTTTTGTCTTTCTCAGGCATGTGTTAGTTGTGAGATCTGGTCTCTGATTCATTTTCCACAAAATGCTCCTGTCAAGAAGATTTCTAAAATGCTGTTATTATGCTATTATTGTCACTGGAGACTTTTACACAAGTCTTTGTATGAAAGTTGATGACTATTTTTTTAAGTAGTTGCTGATTTCTTTTTTTAAATGCTTCAGGATTTTTTCCTTCGCTTTTCTGTTTTCTAGTACATTCAATTTTATGTTTGTAATCCCCCAGTGCTCTCCAGAGGATTGAAGGGATGCTGGAAGACATTGATTCAACAAATCTGCTTTGGACTGTATTCATTATCTTACATAAGAAGGAGAGAGGGTTGAAATCTCAATCCAGTGCTAGTGGCTGGTCTTTATAACAAGCCAGTCCAAATCTGGGATTTTGAGAGCCACACGATCTTACAGAAAGTCTGTGGGGAAAACATCACTTTATGGCTAATATGTTGATGGAACAAGATGTTTTATTCTCTGTACTTTCTTTTCACTGAATGCTACTAGATTTTTAAAGGTCCAAAATTCCTAAGTTTTTGTGCTCTCTTGTCTCTGTAAATACCTGCCCTAGATTTTTCTCAGTCTCAGATATTTGACCTGTGTTTGGAATGGAGGGGTAAAAGAACGTTTAGTTAACCTGTAATGAACTTCTTTCCCCTCCGTACTTTCTGAACTCCCTGTTGCTTTTAGCATTTCAGCTGGCTTCACTTTTAGTCATCTTGACTATTTCTTTACTTTCCATATATGTCCAATTCCAGTTTGCCAAGTTTCTTTTACATCTTTTGTATCAACCTTCATAGTGTTTTTGCTGTAAAATTTCTTTACTGAACTACTTCTGAGAAATAACCCACATATAGGAATCTTTCTACTTAATAGCCAGCTTCTGTCCTCTCTCTGGAGGGTGCCCTAGGCTCGCCCTAATGTGCCAGGGAATACAACAGCACATTCACAGTCTCTGCTTCCTCGTCATTTCTGCTCTTTCAGCCCAGAGCAGCCAAGTCAGGAAGACAGTACTCCTGAGTTGAAGAGACAATTGTTTAGAGGCTGTACATTAAATGATTCGGTGCTGGTGCAAGGCACAGCTCCCCATCCTTCTGATCAGCCTCTTCAGTCCTGTAAAGAGTGTGGCATTGGCTGGGAGATCAGGAGTGTCTCTGTGGAAAGAGAATAGGTCTGAGTTTCACCTTGGCTCTGATTATGTCTTCTGTTCTTTCTGAAATAAGGGAATCAAAGTAATTGGTCTTTAGCACTTTGAAACTGTATCTCCACACCTCTTAGCTTGATAAGCAAGAGTACAGGGCAATTCTTTGTCTCACAGATTTCTGCCTGCTACTGAGGCTGTTGGCTGTGACTGGTAGCTCTTGCTCTCAGAGTTCATCATGAAAGTCCCTCGTTCCTGCCAGTGACGTCTGGGTCTTTGCCTTAGTGCCAATATCACCAGGACCAATCTTTGGCTGTTGCCAAGCCAAGAGACATCTCAGTTCTCACACATAATACACAAGTTCCCACACATAATATGTCAGTCCAACTGCCATAGAGATGCCTGTTTATCTCTTTGGTTCCTTCCATAAAGTAATTTGTGCCAGTATTTTCAGCCTCAAAGGCAGCTGTATCAATGGCTCATTGCAATATATTTAGACTTTGGGATTTCCAGAGTAGCTAGCAGTCCAAGAAAACAAGTAATGATAAAATCCCTACTTACTTTGTACCTTTTCTGTTAAAGTACTTGAGGCTGAACTGTATTCCAATTGTACGGCTAAAAGCTGCATTTTTATTTTTTAAAAGTAATGCTGCTATTTTGTCTCTAATCACTCTTAAGTGCCAGTGTAGTGTTACTTAAGCTAGTTTCTTCCTACACACATAGAGATGGCAATGCCAATGTGTGAATCGACATCTTGTTTTTCCTTCTTAAGCTG
This sequence comes from Climacteris rufus, assembly GCA_013398175.1. Classification (NCBI taxonomy): domain Eukaryota; kingdom Metazoa; phylum Chordata; class Aves; order Passeriformes; family Climacteridae; genus Climacteris; species Climacteris rufus. The sequence goes on from VZRZ01005884.1 coordinate 1,489,759, forward strand.
TTCAAGGCATGGTACCGTTGTGTATTTTATCACTACTAGGAACTCCCACATTTCTGCCATATTCCAAGGGGAGTCATGCAATATACTCTGGGCATGTAGTGCTTTTTCTTCAAGCTCAATGTGTCATATTTTTCTCAATTGGAACCTTGCACTATCATTTCTTTTTCTTTCAGGTTTCATAATAAAGCAGGTATTGCAAGCACTGGGAACAAGCTTTTTGAAAGTACTTCCTCTCATATTTCCCATCCCATATGATGGTACTTGTTCTATCCAGTGGAAGTTTATGAGAGAGCCTCAGGAGAGAATTACTTCATTTTTGAATGCCTGAAAGGCTCAGATCCTTTGACTTCAAAGGCATTTGGGGCTACTACTCTTGAAGGAAAAATTCTGACAACACCTGATCCAATATAATTTTTGTTTTGACTGCATTTTACTTTGTTCCACTGAATTTATTCCCCTTGAAATTTGGGGTCAGACTGAAGCACTAGCAGAGCAAGTATCACCTTTAATTGTATGTTTGTAAAGCTTTTAGCAGCGCAAGACTGAGCTCAGTGGCAGATCTTAGTTGGTAGTGTAGTATTGTGATAAAATTAACGTAATTTCTCTTCTGGCAGTAGCTATTTCCTGTTGGTGTGTCTAGATGCAGTGATCCTTCTGCATGGACTATGAGCCAGGTAACTCATGCAGCCCTCACTTTCCCACAGGTGCACTCAGATAGACCAGGGGTTCTCTGTGATGAAGAAATGTGCCCTGCTCTGTTGCTGGAGAGCTGCTGACCATGAACCAGTACAGGCACTGTGCTAGTAAAAGTCTGCTTTCTTTTTGTACAGGGGTCAGCTGGCCTACCAGGAGAAGCTGGACAATCCGGAAGCCTTGGTGAAAAGGTATAATAATGTATAGGTGTAATGATTGCTCAGCAAAAACCAGCTTTGAAAACTATTGGAGTGGTAAAATACTGGTGAGAGATCATTTACTGACCCCTGTCAGACCTAATATTCCTGTAGCTATTTCAGAGCACAGGGATGTAATAAATGGTCATCCAAATGTTGTTATTTGAGGTATGTATCTGACGTCCTCGATTTTACCTCACAGTCAATTTAGAGCTGATAGATTGGATACCTTGCTTATATTATGTCACTTACTTTACTATCCACTGCTATTGTTTCAGAGAAACTGGCATAAATTATGCTTGTTTTATACAGTAGTCACTGGTTTTGCACTGCTACATAATGAAAGCAAAAGTAGAAAGGTAAAACTTGGCTGTATGCATTAACTGAGTAAAAAAGAGAAGACTAAGTTTTGTCTACTGTGCAGTAACAGCTGTGTTTATGAATGCAAAGTTTGGCACAACGTGACTAGAACAGTGTAAATAGCCTAAGCATATTTGACATGGTTTTATTTAGATGAAGTATTTTAAAACTGAAAAACAGGAAACTATTACTGGACTGCATGTCAGCTTAAATTATGATAAAAACATAATTGTTCGTCAGAATGATACCGCACCATTTGTATTTCTTCCCTGCAGGGCTGAATTATTTCACCTAGACTGGTGTCTGCTATTTAGATATTTTATTGAGAAAGTCTTAATCTGCTACTAGAACTTCTATTAAAATCTGATTATAATTTATATAATCTGTGAAAGGAAATACATCAATGAAAAGTACTGCTTGTTGAAACTAAAATTCAGACAAGTCTCATATGGTTTTACTCATAATATCATCTTAGAATTTCATGTCAAAGGACTCCTGTTCTTTATAATTACACTTGACTCAATAAAGATTACCTTGGGATACTGCTGCCAGTCTAACTAGGAGTGGAAAGGCACTCAAAACTAATTAATTTATCATCAGCAAATGGAAGAAAGCTTCTTCATGGTGCAATAACTGCTACTGTTATGATGTTTCTGTAGAATTTACTGTCTTCCTCTCTTATGGATTAAGTAGTACATGGTAAACATGCTATGTGGATTTAAATGGCAAACATACTTTGAGCATAATTACAGTATGCAATATAAAATACTGTGTTATTACTATGGCATCTGTACTATCTGTAATAAAAGTGTTTTGAGGATAATCTACAGCTAAGTCTGATATTTGGGCTGGATGTGACATGAATAAAAGGTATGTAAGACCAGAAAGAGACCCTTCCTGCTTCACCTACCCTAGTTGCTTCAGCAGCTGTTGAGGGGCTGGCCTTCCTTTTAGATCTGTGCTTTCCTAACATATATTGAAGAAAAGAGGGAGAGAGAAACAAAATTTATTTTTTTCTTTGTTTGCTCTCCTGAATTTTATGGATTAAGGAACATATTATAAATGTGATGCACCCAATAGAGAGAAAATGGATCTAGCAGCAGTTCTCAGAGACTGATGTAATATCAAACCTCTTCTTCAGTCTTCTAAGAAAAGAGAAGACAGAGAAACTCAGTTTCATCATTTTTTCAAAACATGGATAGGCTTGTAGGAGGAAGGAATGCAAAAATTCAAAAAATAAATTAAAAAAAGGTCTCTGCACTGTTACTGAAGGGCAATCCCTAAGCCAATAGTGTTATGCATTGCCAGGTTTGCTCAATGGACATGGGAATCAGTGAAAAAATATTCATTTTTTTTTCTTTTTCTTTTTTTTTCTGTTTGTGTGTTTTTTGTGTGTTTGTTTGTTTGTTCTGTGGGGTTTTTTTTGGTTTTTTGTTTGTGTTGGTTGGTTGGTTTTTTTGGTTTTTTTTCTGTTAAAGGGAGAGCGAGGCAATCCAGGACCAGTAGGTCCTCCTGGAGAAAAAGGTGTCATGGTAAGTTACAAGTGATGTAGAACCCGTAATTATGTTACTTATAAAGGCAGGTTACTCTCCACAACAGTAATAAGTTCTCATCCTTCTGGCTGTGCAGGCCATATGGGAAAAAGCAGTATTTTTGATGCATGGTTCCTACAAAGTTTCATTTAACAGCTTTATCCCCTCTGTAGCAGGGATATTGCAAAATGATCTGCTGAATGAAACAGCAGAGCAACTGCATTTTCGAAAAATGGCTCTAAGCAACCTTAATAAATTAAAAGGAGGGAACGTAAAATAATTTCCTATGTAAACTGTGGTAACCCAGGTTATTCTAGTAGACAGACTGCTAGCATGCATCACTTCTAATTCTACTGCCCAGCATTTCCCAAACTTCCCTGGGAGCTACTCTTGTCAGAGGGCTGGCTTTCTGACACCACCACTTGTCCTTGCACTTCACTTCATGCAGCACTGCCAGCCCAGAGGCCACTGCCCTGGTTGTGTGTTGGGGTACAGAAGTGAAAGACCATGCACATGTGCCCATGGCCACATCCATGTTGAAGTTCTCAAGAAAAAGTGCTTAGGGCTTGGCTGTGTGTTTACTTGCAAGCACTGTGAGGGCTCCAGAATGTATAGAAAGCATTTAAAGATTTAACTGCAAGGAGATGACAGGGAGTTTCTATGTAACATAGTGTGTGCTGTGTCCTGTGGCCTCTGACACTGGTGTGGTCAGCAGGGCTGAAATATCAATGGCCTTACACAGAAACTGCAGATGTAATGCAGTGGCTGATGTTCTTGCCATGGATGAGGATATCATTACTGAATATTTGCAGCAATTACTCTTTGGGCATCCACTGGCAAGGAAGAGATCAAGTGCCCTCAGGCTGCAGATCAACTTAATGATCCATGCAGATGATTTTTGAAGTGTTCTGTGCTTCGTTAAATCCCTCTGTTCTAGCTTTACCTTCAAGCAGCTGTTTGTGATCCATGAAAAAAATCTTATTAGGGAGATTAATAAACAAGGATTTATTAATATAGTATCCAACTACTTTTCTTTGACTGTTATTAATGCTTATTGTCATAGGTAAATCCACTTAAGTAAAAGCAGTGAGAACCTTTCCCAGTAGCAAGGCATTGTAGTCCTCAGACAAGAGTTGTTCTTGGCATTTGGTCTTGGCCAGTTCTGCCCACACCAGGATGTGTCCACTTTCTGTTCCCACTGTCCCAGTCTTCACGAGCAGGTTTTGAAATTCATTTACAGCTCAGCATCTTTTGTTTCAGTACATCCCTGCCAGCTAGTGCCTGTGTGTGGGAAAACTTCTTAGGTTGCTTTTATGGTTGTTGGGATATATCCAATGAAGTATCTAGTTTTTAAACAAAATTTTAGGAACAAATTTTGCAAGATTAAATATTTTATTTATTTAGCTCAATTTTTTCAGGTATGTAACTGGATTTATTACTGTTGTTGTAATAACAATTTTGATTAAATTGTTCTGTCTTTTCTACGTTTATTTTAATTCTAGGGCTATCCAGGACCCCCAGGAGGCCCTGGACCTGTGGGCCCAGAAGGATTACCTGTAGGTATAGAGTAGTGCTTTGGTTTAATATAAAATGTACCAATTAAGAATTGTCTTTTTACTGTGCTGAAGCTAGGAATGGTTTCTAATTTGTACTGCAGTCTATAAAACTGTCATGAAAATGTACCCATCCAGACACAAAGTCTGTTCACCTGCTCTTTGCCAGGATGATCCATGAGAGACAGGAAAAGTAATTATATGATTTACTCATCCATTTAAAAATCACTCAGTTGAGACAAGTAGGGGAATAGAATTTTTTAAGGATGGTTAATAATTGCATAACATTTTTAAATTAATTGATGCTTAATGTAATTTAAATATATTCAGTATATATTTAGTTTCATTGTTAATCAAAAATACATTATATTCTAGTTTGCTGTGTATCATTGTTATAATTTGTCTTTTGTGGGTCTTCAGTACAGAAAAACCTGAACCTTTTATCAGAAAATATTCATTTTTTTAACATAATGTTGCTGAAATACAAGTATCTTTTAGAAATTTTGGGATGATAGACAGAAGTAATCGATCCAACAAGTCGTATCACAATATTTTATCAACATAAAGTTACATAGAGTCTCTTATTTGGATTTTTCTAGATAAATTGTATAAACACGATTAATTGAATTTGAACTATGGGTGAAAGTGATTGATTTGCATTTCTTGTATTGAATGTTGCTCAAAGTGCATGAGCCTTGTAATTTTCAGAAATCTGTGTTTAGAAGACAATGAGTAATATGTTTGTTTGATATGTAGGGACCTTCAGGGCCACGAGGACCATCAGGGACACAGGGACCCAAGGGAAGAAGAGTAAGTAATGTTGATCCTTCATGTTACTTCGAGCAGAAAGTAGTGTGTTCAAATATGAATCTGAAATACAACCCATTTACAGTTGCTTCCTTTGAACCCTGTCCTCTGGACTCAACCCATTTGCACTGAAATCAGAGAGATGATAATTGTATTTCCAAGTAGGAAAGCTTATGAATCTTCATTTCTCCTCACATCACAGTGAAATGGTTTTTGCCATTGGTTTCAGCTGAGACGAGAACTAGAGCCAAGATGACCACTGGCCTATTTTCTGCATACATAAATATGCAGAAGTTGTCATTTATAAATACCATTGGACTGTTTCAGTGTTTTAAGGACTATTTTCTTTACCTGCATGTCATTAATGTCTTTGGAAATACAATGAAAATCACCCAAACACAGTTCTGAGGAAGAAGTGAAATCAGAAGATACGCTTGAATCTCAAATCTCTACTTGTTAAATTGTCATTTCCATTTCATGCATTTTTATCGGGGAAATGGGAACCATTTTTTCACTGTATACAAAACTAATCCAAAGCCCACATTAGTAGAATCTCTCACCTTACCAAGCAGTTTGACAGCATATCCAGGGTTCCTATGGGACTTGTACAACTCATAGCAGTGGCTGGACCAGCGTGTCTTCACAGCTCCATTTATTTCTGGTAAAGTCCCAGGATCCTTGTCAGTGAGACGATTTTTTGATATTTTTCTGTCATAGGAAGCAGAAATGTTTATTGCTCCAACAAAATATAATTTTAGACTTCCTTCATCCTCCTTTGTTATTGCAATACATATTTTTTTTTAAGAAAAACCATGGTAAAATTTGAAAATTTTGAAGATCTGGAGGTTCTATCTGCATATAACCAAGTCTGAAGATAGATATTTGGGAAACACATTGCATTCTAATTAAGATTTTAGATTAGAAAATACTGGGATTGGCAAACTTTGTAATAAAAAAATTATCAACTATATATTATTCTACATTACATTTTCATGATTGCTAAAGAGCTATACTTTAAGTATATTTAAAACTGAAGTGCAGATATATTTGTTTATGCAAAATAGCTAACAAAATTCAAAGAGAAACCTTAATGAGCTGCAGAGGGCCATAATCCACCCCCACTGATGAGCACAGTGAACTGCCAAGGATTGGTGTAAGCAGGAGGGGACAGCTCCAGACACCAAGTCCTGAAGTGTGCAAACGGTGCTTATACCAATGTGTTCAGCAGAGAGGGGCTTCTGGGAGCCCTGGGTGTAACTAAGGCAGCCTTTTGACAGGAGTGTGAATCTCTGCTTTGGTTTAGAAAAGGGAAGAGTAAAGCACTTCCTATGGAATGTAAATCAAAACAGAAATGCAAAGCAGTTGTGAGGCTGAAAAGAAGTAGCAGCTTGGCATTTTTTCAGTGGCCTAATTCAATGTAACAAATATGTGCCTTACCTCCCTGATTTCAGGAGGAGCATGTCTGGGGGTGAAATAGGTGCTGGAGTGTTGTACTGCATCTAGATGCCCAAGCTAGTGACATCAGATGAGGAGTGCACATAGGCAGTCATTTTTGGTGTAAAATGCTGATGTTTGAGTTTCATCTTGAAAGGAAAATCTCTTGGTCCCTATTGGTCAACCAGAGTTTCAGTATGACTGGTGGCCTACAGGATGCAGTAAGTTAGAAGGGCAGTTCAAAAGTAATTTAGTATAAATACTTGTCTCTGAGATTGGTGCAGAGCTACTGCAGGTTGTACAGTTTAATTCCTGTGGCCATAGCATTCCCCTCTAAACTCCTCCTCTGAGCCTTCTCTCCTTGCAAGTCTGTCTGCCAGCATCACCAGAGCTGGGGTCAAAGTCAAGCTACTGACCATGAACACGAGTCCTTCCCTGCAGGCTCTCCCTCCCAGCAGCATCTGATATCTGGTGACTATTTTTATGGGAGAATAGCTTATGTTATGAAGGTAGGAGATAGTTTTTATTTAAGGAGTGTCACATCTTCTGCCAGCTGAGACAGGAATCTTTGAGGGAATCTGTCTCTATTATTTTGGCAGCACATCATGGAGTACAGTGCTTATAATTAAAGATCACTCAAATTAAATCCCAAATATCCCAAACTCTGTGAAAGTCCAGATTTGGAGCTGTGCCTCTACCCAGCATGGTTGGGAATGTTTCATGAAAGAGGGTCTCAGAACAGACCCAGGTCTTCAGGCTCTGAGATCAAACTCCCACTGAAACCACAGAGAATTTTATCTGTTCTCAAGATCAAAATATCAGACTAAAAGTGGAATTTCACACAAGGAAAATATCTGAGGTGCCCTGAAACCTGGAGTTTGTCATCACTGGATTCAGAAAGAAGTGTCAGAACCCTGAGCTCTGTGTGGCAGGCCTTGGAAAAATGCATACCACAGTCATATACAGAAATTAAATGGAAGCATATGGAAATTCCCCTTCCTTGTGTACGGAAACAAGAACGTATCCTGTCTTCGCAGCTGGAATCTGTGGGAAGTCTTGGAAGCACTGACCCTCTACTCCTGCACTGTCACAGAGTAAAATTCCTTCACTTCATAAATTGTGGACCTTTCAGCAATGGGTTTGCATCCAAGATTACCCAGCAGCTTACTTCTCTCTGAGAGTATCCAGCTGTTCACTCCCCAGTACACCCAGGAGTTCTGGCCAGCTCAAGGCAGGCTGTCTAGGAGTCTGTGGAGTATTTCACTCTCAGGGGATTTGGGGGAATATGCTCTGAGCAAAGTACTAGCACAGAGTTTCCTCAGCTCATGCTTGAGACTTGATGCACTTGGCTAGAATCATGTGGAATGTTTATTATTTTTTAGTGTTAATCTCATGAAAACACAGAGGAAGAACACCATTTTGTAGATACTTCAATGGCAGAATGAAATGAGAGTATCTATATGTAGGAGAAAGAATTTCTCTCCATAACGAGAAGGAAGCCTGGCAGTGTAAGCAGCCTTGAAGCCATCGTTGCACGATTTTTTGTTGTTCTTGTTTGCTAATGTGTGAAGTAAACCACAATATCAGAGACCTGTTCTGCTTTCAGTTCATACCATAATCTTGGACTAATACAACTGTAACTTCTAGTTTGAGAGGAAGACATCCTATATCATTAGATTAATTTTATTAGTGAGACTTAAGCAAAATTCCCAATAGATGCTAAAACCCTTAGCAAGTAGTATTCCTCAGATTGGCATTTGATGTTTTAAAGCTCAGAAGAAGTAATTTTTCTGCTCTTACTTGTCTGGAATGCAGATCATTAAATTTAGGTTTAAAAATGTAGATAAATGACATAGTGAATTGCTGTAAATTTGGAGTCAGGCAGCAGCAACTTCAGTCTCTGGCAGCCAGCAGGCTTGTCCCTGGTTCAGTTGTGTCTGTACTGGCACAAAGAACCTCAGATGTCTGTGGACGTCCGTGTGTAGTTTTAATGGGTGATATCTTTCATAAGTCTCACAGCAGGAAATATGAAGCCTAGAAAACTGTGTGCACTTGTGAAAGAAGTGTCCAGTCTGCTTGGTGGCACATCGGTAGCTAAATGTGTTTATCTGTCTTAATTGTTCAAAGGAAGTGAGACTAAATTGATGTCATTTTCTAATATTCTTCCATGTCAGCCACCAAAAGGGAGAAGTACCTATATATTGTGTTTATGTTTTTTTCATTAAAATGTCCCATTTGAGAAACATAGCTGAACCCACTCCAAAGAAAAAAGTAGTAGCAATCGTTTGGCAGCCTTAGTCCTCAGCTCTGTTGCAACCTAATTTAAATAACAGCAAGCAAATCAAGTGTATCTCTCATTCTGTACTAGCTACAGTAAGAAATTGTACAATCCAATTAATCTGTGCCAATAAGGAGTCACACCATACTATTTATAGGAATGTTGTGGTGTGCTTTTGTTAAGATATTAAATTGCCTTTCTGTTGGATGCCTGCCCTTTGTTCTGTGGCTGGCTAAAGGCAGGCATGGCCCAGAGGATCATGTTGCTTTCTGTTACTTGGTTTCCAGTACAAAGTTATGTAGTAGAAGGTTGGTGTTTTAAATGTTAGACTTTTTTGCTTAACTATTAGCGATCAGATCTAGTGTCATGGGCTGCCAGTGTGAACTCCATTAAAATGGAGATCTGTGTGATTGCCAGAAAGGTTTTGGAGTGTTATGTGCGTAACATGGACTGAGAATCTTGTGCAGTCTCCTGACAGGCCCATTTCTCAAACTACAAGCTATGATCCTCTTTATGGTTAAAATGTAGTCACACGTGTTCAAAGAATTTATCTGGTAATTCTTAATGACGGAAGATAAAACCTAGAAAGAAAATTCTTTGTTACACAAATCTGTAAAATGAAAACTTGTCCTTTTTCCTCCTTGAATACTTCATCTTGAGATTCTATGCCCTGGTCAGCCCTGTGGAGAATACACAAAGAAAAATGACAGATTAAGTATCTAAAAAGTCTGAAAATCTCTAAAACTATCCTTCCACTGCTCAGCTTAACGCTCTCAATTTCCCCCTTCCTGTGTTGCACTAGGTGATTCCTCCTCTGCTTTTCCTTGAGCTTTTCTCCCTTCAATGCCTGCAGCTTAACGACCTGTCCTCACTCCATCTCAGTTTCCTCTTGTCCCTTCTCCTCCTGTTCTTTGAGACATTTCAGATCAGGGGACAATAAACATGCTAAATCTGCCCTGAATTTTCATCACAAAGCATTTTATCTTTGTTAAAGATAGCAGTTACAGAAAAAAGTGCAGAGTAGTAACTTGAAATTAATTTCATCAAAATGTTTAGCTTTCTTTTAAATTATGTTATATAATAATTCAATAATTGAGTTACCCAATTACATAATCTAAGCATGAGGCCCAATATAAATGTTTTTGTAAAGGCCTCCTTCACCTTTGAAAACACCGCTAGTGTTTTGTTTCTGATCTCTGAGTGCACTGAAGTCACCAGTTTTTTTCCACAGACTTCAGTATTCTTTGGTTTGGGACCTTTCTCATTGAGTGCCGTGTGGCAGTCCAGAGTGTCGTCTTCTGTAGCCTCTTTTCTTCTCTAGCCAAAAAAAATGCCTGTAAATGCTCAGTCCTGGCTTACACCAAAACAGGAAAGGGGGCCAGACTAACTCAAGGATTGCCTCACAAAAGCTGTGTCCCAAACTACAAGGGTATCAAAAGTATTCAGACAGCTTTCCCTGCCTGCTCTTTTTCCTTTTCCTATGGTTTCTGTGTTCCCTTGTGCTGGCCAGCAGTAGTCGTGCGGAAATGATGACAGATGAGTTCTCATGGGATATTTCTGGTTCTGCCAGGGGTTCTAATTATGCATCAGCTCACAGGAAAGACCTCTTCTTGAGAGGTTTTCATTTCAAGAGGAAAGCCTGCACGATTCTGGATACACACTGCTCTTGAGTTACCACTGAGCCATTTTCACTTTTGCTCCAGAGGAAAGTGAATGGATGCTCACCCCATGTTCTGACAGAGGTTTTGCTACAGATCAGTAAATCCAACTTAGAGAGAACAGAGTCTGGTGTGGTTTTTCTCAAAATATTCAAGAGAGATATGTAAGTCACAGATATTTCTGCAGGGAAAGTAATCTAAACTAAATCAGATGTGCTTCCAGCAAAGTCATTTTACAAGGCCCTATTATTATCTGTTAGAACAGTATTATGACTCGGTGATGATTGGATGCCCTTTGCTATAAACTACAACCCAAGATGTAAGGTTCTGTACAACTGAGAAATTCACCATAGAGATGGAGATTGTTTTCCTCTAGGCACTGCCGTAGTAGTGTACTAGTTCCCTCTGATGCCAGCCCAGCCCAAATGCCACCAGGAAAGCTGTTATGTCTCATCCTCTCAGTGTATAATGCTCTAAAGAGCCTGTCTTGATACTTATCTAGCTCTTCCTTTGAAGTGGTCATTAGTTTTAAGTTGTTATTAACTGGTTTTAATTTAATGTTCCGTATTTAAACCATAATGGTTTTTAGAATTTTGGAAATAACCTCCTAAGTCAGCATGGATAAAATATTCTTTTCCATTTTGCTCACAATCTATTTAAGGATTTTTCATTTCCTTGTAAGCTAATGGATTTAGATTTCCAATCTTAGATAATAAAATTCAGAATGTTTTGGCAATAAATATTTGCTATGTTATGCCACAATAATATAACAGGTTATCTTTGTTCATCTATTGGTTATAAAAATCGATTTACAGAAACATTTTAGCCTAACAATAGAGCACAATAGTTAACAATTATAAATTGCTTTTAATCTTGCCTCAAACTGGTTTACCAATGGAAGAACTTTAAAACTGTTTGTTTTAGAGTCTTACTAGCAAGATGGATTTTTGTGTGTACAAGTTATAATATGCTCAAGAGCAAGTACTCCATATATACATTGCTCATCTAAATTCTTCTAAATATGTGTCTATTGCATGCATACAAAGTGGATGAAAAAGAGAGTAGAAATTATCAGCCTGCCATCTGGCTCCAACAGAGACCCTGAATGTTTTGTTTACGTACTTTACAAAAAATCTTTCTTCTTAAATTCATAATTCACCAAACCAGAAACTTCTTTTGTTCTTTAAAGCTATATTTCACACTTGACATACAATGAAAATTGGGGTTTGTGCTAACAAAATGTTTCCCCTCTCTTAAAGCTTATGTAGCATCTCCTTAATGATAACCAAAAGTCATGCATAATTAGTATTCCAAACCGCTTGTTCAATATTCAGGGGCCAAGAGGTCTCGATGGTCCTCCAGGAGAACTGGGAGCAGAAGGCATTAAGGTGAGTGCTTGCATTTCTCAGTACTATACAAAACACTGAGCTAGACCATAACAGATAAAAGAAAACAAACAAATAAAAAAACCCAACTCCACATGGCAGAAGCCACAGAGGTCCATTTAATACCGGAGGTTTGCAAATTTCTGCCTTTTCCAGGTAGTTCCTTGTTATGGCATGAGCACATCTAAGCCTGAATCTGCACTTTCTGTAGTTATCCAGCATTTAAACTGGCAGTAACTGTATGCAGCTTATCTAGCAAATGCACGTAGTACTCACACATTGTTGGTTATTTATCAGGGAGAAAGAGGTGATCCAGGAAAGAAAGGAGTTCCTGGGCTTATTGTAAGTATTGAAGCCAATCTTGGTATTAACTTTGACACAGTAACTCATGATTTCTGAGCTGTGTTTGGAAATTATCTGAGGGCAGCATTATCTTTTGATATTTCTCTTTAACCAGGGTAAAGCTGGAAATCCAGGAGAAAGGGGAGATCAGGGTGCACTAGTGAGTATGAAATTTGCTAGTACTTCTACCAAAAAAAATCCAGAAAATCTCATACTTTGTTTGACACTCAGATATGAGAAAATTTATCTACTTTAGAGTAACTGGAAAAGTCCAATAGAAAGGTTTGTATTTATTAATCCAAAGAATCCGGGACAGAAGTGAGAGGAAGTGTGACATGGTCTAGTCTGCTGCAAGATACCAGGGTTTTCATGGATGATGGTCCACAGAGTACAACACGACAGCAAATTGCAGCAGAAGAAATGGCTGTTGTGGTTAAAAATGGGGTCTTAGAAGTTTCTTTGGGCTTTTTTTATAGTTTTGTTGCAGTTTTAAGGATGAAAGTCATTGTGACATAGAAAAGAAATTCTGTGATAGATTTTGGGGTAGATGTGTGCTATCAGTGTTGGGATAAATGTAGAAACATTTAAAATGTGTATTGTGCATATAGGAGAAAATTCCTCCTTTTAGGGCTGCTTTCAATGGAAATCTAATGTGTTCTATTTGAGGCTTTCTTTAATAAATCAGGTTACCAGTCAGTCCAAATTGTACTGGATTTTCAACAAAGAAGGAAGCACAAAACCAGAAACAAAGCAGTAATGGTGGTGATTTTGCACTGCAGCTGATACTGAAAATGTTGTCACTATACTTCTCTTTTCTGCTCAGATTTATGAGCCTGTTGCTTCTCATCTTTGGTACCACGAGTTTTCATTTACTCTTCATTTACTTTCATTTACTCTTTTTAGATGTATTTATATATACAAAATGAATGAAACAAAATCTCATTAGGTTGAAATGGTGTGAAATAGTACATTTATTGTGAAGTACAAGATCGTGCTCTATTACTCCTACAGCTACAGTTTCTAGGAGAGAAGGTGAGGCAGAATTTCTATGAGAAAAGTTGAGCAGAGAGAAAAGTGGGCTGTGAACCTTACTGATTTTCTCAAACACAGCTTGTACATGCAAGCTCACACATGGTTCTAAGGGGAATTACAAGGAACTGGTAAATGGTGGCTCAGTTAAGATTCATTCCTATGGAAAAGAAACCGAGGAAGGACTTTTTCAGGACTCCCTTCCCCGCCACAGAAGCTGGATATATGTCAATTAATGTCAAGTAGGAAAAAAAGGCTGCACATATTTCTTGGATGTTTCTGTGTTAGTTATTCTGTGAGCAGAAATAAAGAAAGGAAGTGGCTGTTCACAGAATATGAAGCAGCTTGTTTCCAATGATTTTTTAAATTTTATTTTAACCTTCCAGGGTTTGCTTGGGCCTCCTGGAACCACAGGAGACAGGGGACCAATGGGAGAGCCAGTAAGTTGATTCTTATACCTGCTTCAAAGTTTTTCCATGTATTATACAAGCTCCCTGACAATTCAAGCTCCATTTTACTAAGATGCAATATTGCCAGCTGTGGTTAGGTAGGAATTGTGGGGTAATTGTTCCAAAACTGCAGAGCTGGAGTCTGCCTCCCGTGCTTAGTGTAACTTGTTCATAAGGAGAGGTGTTAATCCTGTTGAGAAACTCTGTAGTAAGGGGTGCACAACATAAGAGAGTATGACAGAGTGTGGACCACAGTATCTTGTGACTTTATGCCACGTCAAGGTAGACATCTACATTATGCATTATATATGTGCCAATACTTCAGTGGTGTTTTTTTAGGCAAATGTTCGGATAGTTATTCAGGAACACAGGGCCCACATGTATTTGGCAGGTTAAATTTTCAAGAAGAGACTGCTGAAATAAACCTCAGACATTCCTCTGCTGAATGGATTCTTGTTACTATGTCAAAGCCACACTCACTTTCATGTGGCTAATATTGTTACAGAAGATCCTGCAGAATCTGCAGCAAATACATGCAATATACTGCGAGTTATAGCCATGACAGGAATAGTATTGTAGCACCATCTCTGGGGGTAAATCAGATTATATAAATACAGTGAAAGAATATGTGCTGTCTTAGTGGTACTTGGAAGAAAGCTGTCACTTTCTGGTGCAGAATTCTAATAGAGTTGTCAAAAATTCTGTGTTTACATTGCTTCTGGAAAGTAATTTTGCATAATAAAGTGCACATAGTTAATTTAAATCTCAAAGGTGAACTGTTGATAAAAATATATTCTTTTCAATATTATTAGTATTTAGTATTTTTTCTAATATTATTTCTACTGATGCATAGGCTGACATGTTTAAAGAAAGTAATTACACATTTTGGGGGGGGCTAGAAAAACACCAATTAGTTTGGTAAATTTTCTTTAGGATAGAATTGGCTACTTGACCTGCCAACTTGTAGGAATGACAAAATGTTTCACAGAAAGTGTATTTTCTAATGGTTATCACTGGATTCCTGTTAATTCATCTCTTTCATTTGTTATATATAATCTTCATGTTGCAACATCTGAGAGCCTTACAATGCAAGGTTTGTAAGTAAAATTCCTGCCATTTTATGGTCAAGTCTGAATTTTCATATCAAGAGAATGCCTGTCTGCCTTATCTAATCTAGGTGCTCTACTCATGAGCAGCCTACATTTCTGTTTGCTCATCATCATAGAAACTACATATTCAGTGTCAGGAGAAAAACTTATTCTGTAAACAGGATATCTTTTCTATCAAGTGCTGTCAGAGTAAAATGTCTTCAGAACATGGTCCATGGAGCTAGAAAGAAGTGATAAACTGACAGAAGATGTGGCGATACAAAATGCATGGCTCCTTTTTAGCTGCCCATCCAAGCAGCTTGATTTCATCTTCTGTCATCTGTCACTATGTGAAAGCCAGCTGCTGAGTTTTTCTGGCCCTGTCACTAGTTCTACATAGAGTAGAACACACCTAATTGTTGGTGGAGGAGCAGGGAAACATAAGCAATTAGAACTATTTGTATTAACGGGCTTGATCTAAATTACACTCAAACTTTATCGACTTGTCAGACATTTCAGTAAAATCCTTCTTTGCAAATTATCTGATGTGAATGGTTAAAAGGAGTCCCTATACTGCTATTAATTTTTGGCTTCTGAAAGTCTCGGGGGAAAGATACATTACCGATCCAGCAGCCTTATCTCCATGGTAATGTGAAGAAATACTTGACTTGTGAATCAAACTGAGGCTTTGTGACATCTGCCTAGTGGAATTCCATGGAGCTGCTGCAAATGAAAATCAATGAATTTAGTTTAGGACCAAGTGAATTCTCAAGAGGAAGTTAACTGCAGATTTAGCTGTTCATATGAAAATGAAGATATAAAGTCGAATGCATCTGCTGAAGTTCGTAGTACTGAAGTCAGTACTATGCCGTCTACGTTGTTGGGACAAGGGAAGAAAATACTCACAGTGTCGTTGCCAGGTCATCAGGAGGAGCAAAACCATATGCATAATCTGTAAAAGGAAGTGAAACAAAACTGAGTAAATATTTGTTTAAATGGCTTCTATCACAAATACGGGTAGCAGTATCTTTCTTTTACATGAGAATAGTAGATCAAGAAAATGTTTTGAATTTAGAAACACAGATGAATCCCAAACAGGCAAATAGACACCAATTTTCTCAAAGTTCAAAGACTGGTTACATCCAGAGGGCTGATTTTTCTTGACATTCATGGAGGCTATAGAATCAGCTGTAAGCTGTTAGAGGTAATTTCTGCCCCCCAGCACACAAATCCTACTGTGCTTACATGTACAGAGAAGTGTAACATGCCACTTTGGGAAACGATCCCTGTGTATTACTGCAGTAAATTTACTACTTACATGTAAGGCTTGTAATAAAATGCTTATGGTATAGCTGCTAATATTACCAAAAAGGCTCCAGGCTTCAGTCTATTACAACTCAGTGACTGTTCTGTACAAATGCTGCTAAATCCATGGTGAAGCACACAGTAGTTATTTTCAGTTAATTCTGTACCAGACTGTAGGCTTTTCCACAAAGCAAACCAGACAGTCTAACAAATCTTAATTAAACAAAGTCTCAGTTAGTCAAGAGAAGAGCTTAGTTCAGATAATAATTTATTTTTGGTCTAAAAGAAAAGACATCTCTGCTATTATTTGAGATGTGTTATTTCAGTGTGTCAAGGTTGGCAGTGAGATCTTTGGTACTGTATGCCATCACGGGACTTAGATACACTGTTGGATTCAGGAGGAAAGACAATGAAATACGCTCTTTTATGCCAATTTGGAAGAGTTGTGAAGACACAAATTGAAGACTATACAATGTGATTTAATGTTAATTGAATGATGCATCCAAAATTTTGTTTAATGCCAGGGTCCAAGAGGACAACCAGGGGATGCTGGCCCTATTGGAGAAATGGGTATTGAGGTGAGCTTTTAATCATTTATATAGCAATTAAAAAATAATCAAACAACTGACTAAGCCTGGACAATACGTTCATAAAATATACTTTTTATTGCCTGCAGCTGACTTATACCATGAGTTACTGAGAGACTCTTACTTAAAGCTGTCACCAAAAAAAAAAGTCTAAAATAAGTAGCTTTTTCTGTTGTGAGCACTGTCTTTTAGCATACATTCATGGCATCTGCACATAGAATGTGAAAGTTTATTGAGCAAACAACCTTTTTTTTTTTTTTTTTTGAAACACCATTCTCCTTGCAGTTAGACAGTAAAACATCATTAATCATATCTTCTTGCAAGGAAAGCAGCTGTAGACAGCCTTCTTGCTAACTTCTGCTTTTTGCTTTGTTTTTAATATTTCATTGAGAGAAATGTGATAAGAGTGTATTAGCCACATTTGTAATGAAGTACCTGAGGGATGAGCTCACTGAGAACAGTAGGGATTTGGCTTATTCAAACATGCTTCCTCAGTCATCCAAAATCTAGTCTTCTGACTGACCATTAAGAAAAGGGTTTTATGTAAACTGCACAAGAAGCAGTCTGATAGTATTAACTCATTAAGGGCTGAGGCCTCCAAAAAGAGCTTTGTTCTCCAAAGGCTGTATCTACTTGGCTCCAAGCCTAAACAGTGATGCAGTTGTCAGTCAGATTTACAGAAGATAGATGCTTGCTCAGCAGTAGTTTATGGTGAAAGATACAGGCTTAGTGGTACTGCTGAGTCTGCAATATGTTCCTGACCCACAGTGTATTTCCTGAACTCCTATACCCTCCTTTCTCTTCTGCTTGACTCTAGAAAGAACAAAGAACTATGTTGTCTTGATTTGATTTTTCAGACATTCATCTTTCCCAGTGCCTCATGACATTCCTCTGCTTCAGTATTTGCTGTTTTATTTAGTTGTTGCAAAATTATTATTAGTGATCATGTAACAATAGCTCTTGTACCATGCAGGGACCTCCTGGCCCTGAAGGAGAACCTGGCCTGCAGGGGGAACCAGGCACAAAGGTAAATATTGAAATTATTCTCTCTTATGCTCTTTAAATTTTCAAATTTTTGTAAAAACAAATCAGAGAGATCTGGTTCATTAGCCAAGGAGATAGTGATACAGGAAATGGACTACTAAGAAATACTGTTGTTGTCATGATGACTGCATTAGCTGTAAACCCTGTCATTGTCAGGAATATTATCTTTTAAAATCCACTGATTTTCCCTATGATATCCCAGGGAGACATTGGACCTGCTGGGAAGGCGGGAGAACCAGGCGATCAAGGTTTAAGGGTAAGTTATGGATGCAAATTTTCTTCCAAAACAGAAAAGTACATTACTAATAAAGTGCAGAAATCTTGATTTATCAGAAGAATCCAATAAAAAGCTTTTTTCAATATGACAGCTTAAAAAAAAAGTGTAATATTGTAGCAAGTTAAAAAGAGTATTGATTGGGGAAGAGTGGATGAGAGCTGCTCAGCAGAAAAGGACTTGGGAGTGCTGGTGGACAGCATCTGAACATGAGCCAGGTGTGCCCAGGAGGCCAAGAAGGCCAATGGCACCTGGCCTGTATCAGAAATAGCGTGGCCAGCAGGACCAGGGCAGTGATTTTTCCCCTGTACATGGAGCTTTTGAAGCAGCACCTCGAGTTTTGTGTCCAGTTCTGGGTCTCTCATTTCGAAGAGGACGTTGTGGTGCTGGAGCATCTCCAGAGAAGGGCAATGGAGCTGGTGAAGAACAAGTCTTATAAGAAGCAGCTGAGGGAGCTGGGGTTGCTTAACCTGGAGTAAAGGAGGCTCAGTGGAGAGCACATAGCTCTCCACAACTACCAGAAAGGAGGTTGTAGGGAGGTGGGGGTCAATCTCTTCTGCCAGGTAACAAATGATAAAATGAGAGGAAATGGCCTTAAGTTGTACCAGGAGAGGTTCAGATTGGATATTAAAAAAAAAAAAATTCACTGAAAGAGNTCACTGTAAGAGTGGTTAGGCTTTGGAATAGACTGCTCAGGGAAGTAGTGGAGTCTCTTGAAGTGTTCAAGAAGCATCTGGATGTGGCACATGGGAATATGGTTTAGGGGTGATTTTGGTGGTGCTGGGCTGATGGTTGGACTAGATGGTCTTGAAGATTTCTTTGATGATTTCTTGATGATTCTGTGTGATTCTGTGATTCTAATGCTGAAATATTTCTGATGGTAAATGATGAGTTTTCCATGGCCCTAAATTAAGTCCATAAACATACCAATATAGTAGTTAGTTATCCATGTAAACATGGAAGTTTCAGGACAGAATAGGTATATTTTTATGGTTACTGTAATTACATGTTATGTACTCTGAAACCAAACAATCTCAGTGCCACTCCAGTGTTATATGAACATAGTATTGCCTGATTTTTCTAGTGCTGATCATCTTTTATGGTTTCTTGTGTTGGATATTCATGGGCTGTGACACTAAAGATAAATAAACTGTAACAACAGCATATAATAAACTGTAACAAAATTGTTCAAAAAATAATAAGAATGTATAAAACTACTAGGAGTTCTTCCAAGACAATACTTCTATGTTAAGAAGTTTAGGCAATAACTTTGTTTTCAACCCTTTTTTTTCTATAAGGGTGAACCAGGACCTCCAGGAGAAGATGGTGTTCAAGGAAAAGATGGCCCAAAGGTACATTAAGTTTTTGTAGCAAATGTAAAGCGCTCATATTAGTGTAAGGAATCAATATCTCCTTTTTTATTCTAGGTCAACACCAGATCAACAGAGCCCAGCTGAGTGCACTTAGTTTTAGCATAGGAGGTCCTATATTGTATAGGCTTTCCTGTACCTGTTAGGTACATATCTCTGTATCTTGCATATATACGTATCTTGCATATCTTGCAAGGACTGCAAAGTTGAATGGCTTGACAAAGAAAAGCAAACTGGAGAGATGAGTACAGCTTTTTTCTATGACAGCTAAGATTCTGGAGAAAGCAAGAGCAAGGCTGCTCTGCTCCCTGAATTGTATCAGTGCTGTGCCAGGGACTATGGAAGGTGCCAGGAAGGGATGTCACAGAGGACAGCCTCAGATACTTGGCGATGGATGAGGCAAAATGTAGCTGTAGGAGTGCATGAATGAAGTAGAAAGGGCTTTACCCTAACTTAGAGCCTGGCCTGAATTTGACTGGTAAGATTCACATCAGTTTTAGCATACTTTTTTCAAACTCAGAGATTCAGAATTCACTTTTCTTATGAACAAGTAATTCTGTAGCAGCCGCTTGACTAAACTTTTTTTTTTTAACTATGTTTTAGGGAGAATCTGGAGACCAAGGACTTGTTGGAGAAGGTGGTGAAAAAGGAGAGATGGGATTACCAGGAATTGCTGGGCCCCCTGGTGAACCTGGCATAATGGGCATTCCTGTAAGTGTTTTCAGGCTGAAATGGACTTTTTGTTCTTTTTCTTTTAGTAAACAAATCTATTTTTTCTTGCTTTATTTTTGATTTTTCTGATTTTTCTACAACATTAGAGATGACCATATGTAAATAAGCTTCCTGTGTGGTTCGGGACTGGTGGAGAGATGAGATAAATGCTTTACCTATCTTAAATCTGTGACTTCTTGGCAAATAGTGTTTCCTCACCACTTGTCATCCAGACACACATACCACACAACCTGGAGCCTCTCACTTCAGATCTCTCCTCTCCAAACAACATGGCAGCAAGCAGACACAGATCAAATAGTAGACAAGCATTAGAATTCACAGTCAAAATTGTTAAATCAATTTGCCTTTTTGTTCTGGCATCACTCCTAGCAGCTAAAATCTGTCTATGAAGTTGTATGTAACTTTTTAATGCAAACTAATATTTTGGAGCACAGTTTCCAAAGCAAGTATTGTAGCCTCAAGACAGACCTCAGATTCCCTTACCACAAATCATCATGTTCTCATTTGCAGTCCTCTGGCTGCCTTCTATGTAGCTCTTATGTGATGGTGGAGTCTGAGAAAACATGAGTTGGAGGGCCAGCTGTTCATGGCTGTGAGCACTGTCTCCTCTGCCTTCTGAGTATCATTGTTACATTCTGCTGTCTGTAGTCCTGGTTCTTCACAGTGAACTACTCTCCTAAGGAAAGAAAAAACATGTTATTTTAGTTGTTGGTACATTTAATGTTCTGCAGAACAAGTTATGTTTTTTTGTTTCTCTGACTCTTTGTTTTGAATTGGCAGTTCTGGGGAAGATTGAAAGTTTCACACATCGAAATGATTGTAAAATAGCTCAACCCAGGCATATCTACACTGTATGCAATTATACCTGTGTACAACAAACAACATCAGCAGTGCTTCTGTGCCCCAGTGAGACAGGCAGGTCAGGCAATTTGATATTTGGGAGGATGTGGTTAGGGAGGGATTTCTGTTCTACGTGTTCCAAGGGCAGCTGCAGAGCTCCTTCTTCCCCACTCATCCTCCCTGGCATCTGGGAGCATTCACATCACGGTTTTGGTTTGACCTCCTTCTAGGGATGCAGACAGATCATCATATCCTACTATAAACATGGAAATCAGTTTCTTATACCAGTTGTCTGAGTGTTTCATTGGGGGTGAGAGTAATATTACATTTCTCTTAAACAATACCTTATGAAGCAACAAATAAGCTTCACAAATCTGTAAAGTCATATTTTCTGTGTGGAGAGTAATTTTTTTTCTTCCCCATTTTCAGTGCATTCCCACTACTTTGATAGGTAATCCCTGATGCTTGTCTCCTTGTTTCTGCTATAACTTGAAACAGTCCTACTAACTTGCCTACAGCTATAATTAATGACATTTTTACTCCCACCTCTCTACATTACAAGAGCCTACTTAGTTACCCAGTTTGGAACACAGTTTAAACATGTTTCCAGGCCTTTCTCAATCATTTATCTTTCTCTCTCTAATAAATCTGTAGGGCCCTGAAGGAACACCAGGAAATCCAGGTCAGAGGGGCCGTTTAGGAAAGAAGGTAGTATTTTTCATCTTCCTTGGTTCCCTTCCTTTTATCTGAAACTCAAATTTACATTACAAAATTCCATTGAACCAAGGCTATCCCTGTTTTGTGTCATGCTTCAAGCCAATTTTTTTCTTGCTAGCCATAGCAATTAGAATTGTCATCATTCTGCAATCAATAACAGTCAAGATCTTAGGAAATTTAAATTTGTATCAGGATATGCTTTTGCAACTCAGAACAGTTTCTGCTTTTATTAAAAAGCATTAAGCTTTGACTAAAACAAAACCAAAAAAAGTAGAAAGGCTTTAGCAAACACTTTTTTATACTGCAGAGTTCTGGGTTCAGACATTCTAGTAACTACAGTAAATGACATACAGTAAATGTCACACCTATTAAATAATGCTGTTACACATTTTGATTAAGCATAAATGACATTTTGAAACTTAGTGTCAATCTCCTATTATTTTTAATACAATAACACCGACAGGGGGAAAAGGGGCAGCTTGGCCCTCCAGGAGAAACTGGACCTGCTGGTGATCCTGGTCAACCTGGAAAAATTGGTCCCAAGGGTGCAAGAGGAACTCGAGGTCCCATGGTTAGTACAAAACATGCTTATTTAAGAGCTCGTGTGCTTCTGGCTTAGCAGAATTGTGTCTCTCCATGGAAAGAGGCAAGTCACAGCTGCAGCATGTATAAATATTTTTGAGGTAGCTGGAGATGCAGGGTGTTCTTTCCAGCCTATGTGCCCCAATGTGTGCCCTGGTCTTTCAGCATCAGAACAAGGGCTGTTCACCTTTCCAGACAGAAACCTGGGGCATGGATCTGGAAGGAGCCATCTCATGCTTTGGTCATCTGACAGGGGAGTGGGATGGCAGAGCACACCATGGAATATTCATGTGCCACACTCCACACACAGCCTCACTGCTATAGTTGTTTATTCAGCCTTTCCAGTTCCAAGAACAAAAATCAAGGGGTTTGCTAACACCTACAGTAAATCTTAGCCATGGCTGAAACAAAGCATTTCAGAGGAAGACTACTACTCCTATCAAATGGGAATCTGATCCATAGCTACCTGAATGAAGTTTATTTCCATTAATTTTTAGCTCCTTTTATAGTAAGCTCGCTCCACATCATGTGACAGATGCACAGAAGCATCCAGGCTCCACACTGAGAGGCAACGTGCCTGTCTCAGTGGTTCAGGGCCCAATCCTGTGGCCACTGAATGCAGCAGTGTGTTCCTGAACACATGAAGTAGGGAAATTAATTTGGCTATCTAGTGG
This sequence comes from Climacteris rufus, assembly GCA_013398175.1. Lineage (NCBI taxonomy): Eukaryota > Metazoa > Chordata > Aves > Passeriformes > Climacteridae > Climacteris > Climacteris rufus. The sequence goes on from VZRZ01005884.1 coordinate 1,512,689, forward strand.
TAAGTATTTTCAATAGAAGGACCCAGCTTTCTAAGGTGATGATCACCCCCAGCTTCTCTTGGTACACTAGCACTTACACAGAGAGTTCTTCCACACCTCTCCAAGCTCAGATCCTTCTGGTCTTAATTATGCACAAAGATTACAAAGTTAGGACTGAAAACTTTAACAATTTTGTCCACAGAAGAGGGAAAAGCCCAGTATTCTTTAATAAATGAAGTTGGACCCACAAGAAAGTTGTCTATGGTGTCAAATGTCAATGTTTGAAGATTTTTCCAAGTGCTGACTTTATAAAGTAGGCATTGTTTTAACATTTTTCAAAGGAGCTCGTTTTTCTCTCACTGTTTATTGCACTTAACAGGGACACCTAGGAGGAATGGGACCTGAAGGAGAGCCAGGAATTCCAGGTTATGGGGTGAGTTTTTGCTGAATTCATGTACACATGGTTCCCAAAGTAAGTCTGTGGTACTCTAATTTCAAATATCATAGGGATCTGTATCTAGACTACACAAATATTTTCAGGAAGGCCAGATACTCACATATGTTTATATGACATGTTTGCCTACTCAGAAATGTTAGCCTTAAGCAAGGATAGCTGGCTTTTGTGAGTTCACTAGCAGGTTTTCTTACCACAACTTTTAAACTTTTGTTTATCCAATGTATCTCGTCCCTTCTGAATAAAGTTCCTATAAAACTGCTACAGCTATTCATCATAAAGAGAGTTCAGCAAACACCACCACCTCTGCTTGCTGTCTGGCCATGCAGTTTCCACTTCAGTAACAGAAACTGATGGAATAAGTTTAGTTGAAGGATATGAGGATATGGTGGCTTTCACTGAAAAATAGCTGTGAAAATCATCATAGATTGATTGAGTCCTGCTCTCATAGACCAGACTGTCCAGTCTCCTTTCCAAACATAGACATGTATCAGTGACCCTAATCTTTAAGCAAGAACCAGCCCATCTCCCATCACCTGCATTAACTCTTGCCAGAACCTGTGGTTTCCCAATATGCATAGATTTTTTCCTGCAGACAATCCATTTTCTGCCATTGATTTTATCATACCATGATTTAGAATAATTAGCAGGTGGGGAAAAAAAAAAGTAGCAAGTAGCTAAAGGAAAGCTTAGAAATACTTTTTTCTTTAATTATTTGGTTTAAAACTAATTTTGGCTTGGTTTGGTTCTTTAGGGTCACCAAGGTCCTCCAGGCCCCTCAGGGCCTCCAGGCCCCAAAGGAGAAAAGGTATGAATGTGGATTTTACTGTCCTGTTTTGTGAGATTATAAAGGAAGGAAATGTTACTGCACACCCACTGTTCTCCACAGCACACACTAAAAGTCACCTTTTGCAGTATTTGTTAGTATTGTCAGAGACTAGGAAAAGAAATGCAAAGTGAGGAAATGGATCATTCAGAGATGGAGTCCCCAATTATACTGTTAAAATGTCTGAGGTTTTAAAACACAAGGTCCTCATTGTACAGAACCCAAGCTATTGTATCAGATAGCGCCACTGCCCTTAGCAAGCACTGCTGACAAAAATAATCAGTGCAGAACCAGCCAAATATTTACTTAACTTTAAGTCTATGAGTACACCCACAGATTTGCCTGGAAGTCCTACTAGGATGGACAAATGTCTGTGGTTAATATAAAATGTTAGGGACAGGATGTTGCCTCAGTGCTATTTTAGTGTCAAATTTACTGTTGTTCTCTCATGTCTCAAATCCTGTGAACAAATTTGCATGCTGAGTGGCACCTGTGTGACCCCAAGCAGGTACATGGATTCACTTTATGAAGATTGGTTTGGAGTTGCCCTTGACAAAGAAATACTTTGTTATACTAGGGCCAGTTTTGCAATAAATACTGGGAATAGGCAATTAGCGATTGATGTTATAAATGGGTTTTGATATGATTTAAGAAACAATAACTGAAAACTAAATTGTTGGGAGGTATCTAGGTTGCTTGGTCACTTCTGAGAAAGTGCTTTGAAGCACTTTAAAAGTCCTTAATCATATTTAAGATGTGATTCTCTACACATTTAATATTGCTAAATACCATCTGGAATAGATAATTTTTTGTTTATTAGCTTGAATGGCAGGTTTTTTATATTTAAATTTTAATAGCTTTCAGGCTTACTGTTGGAGTTTTCTGTATGCTTGTTTCTCTATATTAAGTGTATTTCTTAAAATAGTGGAAGAAATTTTCTTTTTTTCCCTTGTCAGCTATCCTGTTTATCCTTTTATTCATTAAACAAAAACACGATTACATAGAAATTGTTCAAATATTTTTTTATAACTGTCTTTGAGAACAGAGCAAAAATTTAGCTTTTTTTTGGGACATTTAGGTGAATGTTAAAATGGAGTTACCATATTCATTGTATTAAGACCATAAGCATCATATTCACTTTCAGCCTCTACACAATATGCTCTCTGTTTTTTACTAGCACTTGAACTTGTGTGCATGGTGGACAAGGTTGAACTTCCAAGTTAACCCTTTTTAATACTTGTCTTTGGTTTAGGGTTACCCAGGCGAAGACAGTACAGTCCTTGGACCACCTGGGCCCATAGGTGAACCAGTAGGTCTTTCTTTCTCAAAAGAATTATACTGGTGCATCTCAAGATAGGAGCCAATGCAGTCCTTTCTGAAGCTTTATATCATTGCCTCAGGAGCCAGTACCCCCTTGTACAAAAATATAGAATGATGGTCCTTTAATCAGTAATCTCTCTCAGAAAATGCTGTCATGTGCTCTTTTCTGCCTAAACTTACGTGCCCTCTATTTAATTACACTAATGCCATTAGTCTCTGTTTAGATCAACACATTTTAGAACAGAACTTTACCCTCTCTGTTTATCCTGAATTATACCTAATTGCTTTACTAATCAAAAATATGTTTTGACTTATTATCACTGCCAGCTAATTTAGCTGATTTAGAGAACTGCATTTTGTAACCATTTTTGTACTGAATTCATACGTGGGGTATCTCTCTGCAGCAATTATGAACCTGTCAAAAATTACTAGGACAAACTTCAAAATTAATGCAGATTTTGAGTACAGCAAATCATTTCATAAAAGAACCCAATTTTTAATGTGCTGTCTTACAGAAGCCACAAGAGAGCTTTCCTTGCATTTCTTGAAACAAGAGTCTCTTCCTTTATTAATTCAGATTTTATATCCAGATATCATATATACATATGACTATAAATCTGGAGAAGCTCTGCTGAGGTCAGTGCTCCCTCCTGTTTCATTTAGCTTCGCGTAAGATTTAACTTTTAGCTTCTAATCTTCAGTTACACAATATTTTAGACTGTGCCTACTGTCTGACTGCAATGCATTCTGTTTAGAAAAAAATCTTGTTTATTCCTTTAGCCAAGTTAACCTTAATATTTGTATTCCTCAGTTCCATCTCGGTGGTTAGTCTGTTTTGAGAGAAATCCCGGCTTTCTGTTCATACTTCACTGCAGCATTGTTTCAGTTCAGCTGTTACATTTTGCTCTTTGGTTTGCTCTCTAGGGCCCTGGTGGTGAACGTGGAGAAAGAGGAGAACCTGGTGATGAGGGCTACAAGGTAATACCTCTTAGGTTTTAGTCTCTTCATTTGAACGTGGCATGCTATGCATACATGTGGAGTAATGTACAAGTATCATCTTCCCTCACAAGTGTGCAGAGACGCACATGCTAGTGCCTCACTGCACTGATGCGCTCACAGAACACATTGGAGTATCTTTCATGTGAGGGGCTGGGAGCTGCAACTCCTGAGCTGGAGAAGACTCCAGTGACCTTAATGTGTACAAATACCTGATGGGAGGGAATTAAGATGACGGAGACAGCCTTGCCTCGGTAGTGTCCAGTGACAGAACAGGAGGCAAAGGGCAAAAACTGAAACACATGAAATTCCTTTTAAAATGGCTTTTTTTACTGTGAGGATGACTTAACACCAGAAAAAGCTGCCCAAAGAGGTTGTGGAGTCTCTGTTTGTGGAAATAAAACTTCACATGGTCCTGGACAATCTGTTCTACCTGGCTCTGTTTGAGAAAGAGGGTTCCACACATGATCTCAAAAAGTCCTTTTCAAACTCACAGGTTCTGTGTTTCTGTAGTTAGTCAACAATTAGTTAACATTAGTTAATTTTCTGAATTAGTTAACTTTGTTCTCTGAAATGTAAGCACTACTTATTGTAAAACTAATCCTAATAATTATTCATTAATTATATTCAGTCTTTCAGCACATAAAAATTGGATGGTAATTCGTGCTTATCACTGATGCAGTTTGCTGAAATACAAGACAGACAGTCCTTGACACAGAATAGTCAAGTTGCACAGATAATACAGATAGACATAGTAATAAATGAATTAACAGAATCTATGCTTACAGAACTGCAGAAATGTGTAAACAATATGTAATTTCCACTTGCAGTTTGGAGTAGAGAATGTAAAGAATAAAAGCTCTGGAGGGTTTGATCTTGGAGATCTGACCAAACTTTATCTAGGCCATGTCAGTGAATCTGGGTCCTCCCTGTACCTCCCAAGATGGGCTTTATGAGGAAGTCTGAGCACTGATCATGGCAGCCTGAGTTACCTGTATTGCAATATGTTATATTTTCTCCTTCCCAGGGTCACAAAGGTCTTCCAGGGCTTAGAGGTCCTATTGGACAACAAGGGCCTCCAGTGAGTATTTCAAATACGTGAGATTTCTCTATTGACTGTTGAAAATATGTTTTCATCTGCCTTCAAATGACTCTTCGCATTTATTTAATGTATGTTCTTTTCAAAGGGAGAGCCAGGTGAATTGGGAGAGCAAGGACCAAAAGGAGAAAGAGGTTCAGAAGTAAGTAGAAAAAAGTAAAACGAAATTGCTCTTAATTGGAATTTGTAGGTTTTTACTGTTCAATGACTGTGCTTGGAAAACTGTTTTATAAGGCTAAAACTGAGTGTTTGAGTTTCCTTTTCATACTGCAGGGACAACAAAAATATAAAATGCAAAATTGCATAATGATCTGGGTTAGTAAATATGTGTTACTTGATAGGTAAGTAGTTTTACTTTGGAGTGATATAAAGAATTATGAGAGTCTCTTTTGGAAATAATTTGAGTGATATTCAACTATCCCCTAAAACGGAGTTCCTTGTGGCAAAGTAGCTCTGGAAGGCACCGGGGATTTTGCTTCTCTGATCTGTAACCAAAGCCTCCTGGTACTGCACTGCACTGCACTGCACTGAGTCTTCAGAGACCTGGAAATAAGGAATTTATTACAGAATACTAGAGCAATAACAATAGAACAAGTCATGACAAGGATCAAAGGCCAAATCTTTCCCTTTAGAAATAATAGTTCATCTTAGTGATGTGTTGAAAATTACCAAAAGTATTTATATTTTCCCATGGGCTGAATGTCATTGACTTCTGAGATTTCAAAAGATTTAGACTAAAATACAATACCAATTGCCATTGCAATTTAAATGAGATATGTTGTCTGAAAATTTCCATAGACCAACTCTGTTAGCGTTTCAAAATTTTCTAGGAAACTACAAGAATCTGTAGTAGACTAGAACTGGAAGCAACAGAAAGGAAATGTGATGTGGAGACATTGTAAGCATGTACTCTAGCTGTGAACTCAGATGTATTGCTTTGGACAAACTACTCACATCACAGGATAAAATCAGCAATTCCTCTTGGAGAACGTTTTCTTTGTATTGCAAACACCCCTCAGATTAATATTGCCATTTACAAATGAGGTACCAATATCCAGCGTGGAGCCACCCACAATAGCTTAAGGGTTTCCACAAAAATGTTACATGAAAACATTCATGTAGTCTTAACTCCAGTGGCATTACTGGTGCTGCTCTAGCAAGCCTTACAAAGCTAATCCCATGAACTGCAATGCCAAATCATCTGGGTTTACTTTATATGCATCCAGAAATCTGAAATCTTAATGAGAACAATATTAAGTTAGAGCAATATGCACATTCCAGTTCTGATTGGTGGACTTTTTTTATGCTATTCTTTAAAAAAAGGCATTAAATTGTGGAATAGAACAATATTTTGCTGGTTTTATCATATTTACATTAGTTATAAAACATTTACACTTATAATGACTCAAACTTTTTCACTTTATTGCATGTTGTGTCTTATTGCAGCACAGTAATTTAGCATAACTCTTGCTTTAACAACAGTGCTTGAAGTAATTAGTTTGGGAAATCCTGGAATCTTTTTTCTACTTTTTCTATGCAAACAAGTGTTATTCTTGTCCCTGTTCTTCAGTGGTTGCTTCTTTTAGAGGTAGATTAAAATTAATGCCAGAGATCTTTACATTCTGTGGAGACTGTCCTTTAACAAAGTTCTCTGAAAAGCTTTTGACCCATTCTGAGTTTTTCTTCCTTGGTGTTTGACATCCTGTGTCACTAAACTACTTACAAAAATGTTACCTGCTCAGTATCTCTCAGTTTTCTAAGACTACAGATTTCTAGATAGATCAAGATGAAAAAAGTATTAAGTAAATTTTATCTTCTGCATAGATCTTAGATTAAAAAGGATGTTCACATCTGTGATATGTGATACTGTTTTCTAGTATTCTCTTCCACAGCCATTCAGTGCATCTACATTGCCTACTTTTCATGACTTCCCTTTAGAGGAGTCGAGGGAATGCTGTAAAAGTGTACTTCCTCAAAGAGGGGTGGCTGATACAGGAGAAATTGCCAGATTCATGATGAAAAACATTTAATGCTTATTGTTGGAGAAGTTTTGGAAGCTACACTATACTGATTCACTAAAGGGAAAAGCATGCACAATTCTGCCCAAAATGTATTTGCTTTTATTGAAAAACTTTGTGCTGTCTCCTGAAACTGAAATAATCTGGTCCAAAGCCAGTCAATGTGAACAAGGATACTAGAGGGGAACAATACTCAGATGATCTTAGGGGGTTGAGTTTAAGACATTTGTCAGTTCACAAGTTTTTGTAACTTTTAGGGACCCACAGGGAAGAAAGGAGCAATGGGTCAGGCAGGCAAACCTGGAACTCCCGTAAGTAACAAAATTCTACGGTCTATCTTCAGATGATAAAACAAAGAAAATACTAACTAATAAAACTAGAATTGAATCATGTCAGTGTTACCAGAAGGTCTTATGTTCACTCTAAAGAACCTTTTTGTTATCCAGGTAGTGTAAAGGAAGTCCTGTCATTTTTAATATTAATAATTTTTGAAATTCTGTTAACTTATATTGAATTATATTCAGTTACTCAGCATATGGAAGTGACGTGCAAGTAACAAGGTCCTTTCCACTTGTAAAGTTATTTAATTAGATAATTTTTGGAGGCCATTTGCAAGTTATCACAATATATTGCACAGAGCTGTATTCGCGTTCACTTCTGGCCCCATCAGTTCTTTGATCCACTGCAGCCTACAGAAGCTTGGATCCATATGTCCATGATGGATACATGTGGTGGATCCCTTGAGGTTTATTTATTTCTCTTGATTGCTCTGAACTGAAATTTTTAATGTTTTTTCTTGAGTTACTGTAGAGAAGCTGACTTGCATCCCCTTCTCCCTGAGGGAGAAGACAGAGCAGGAAGCAGGAGGTGTTCTGTAAACATAATGAAGAACAAAATATGTCAAGGTTATTTTGGTCCCCTAATAAATAATACCACACAAGCACATATTGTAAATAACTTTTACTACCTCCCATCAAAACATTGTCAGTAACTGGAGAAATGCAGCTGCTGCACAGAGCTTGTACCTGCTGGGCAGAGTGCAAGAGGAGCCTTTTGAAGACAAGGAACTGTGTGTCTTTTATAAATACTCAGCATTTTCCTGTGGAGGACTGCAGGGGTCATGCAGCAGACAAAGGAGAGGGAGGAAAGCAAGACATACAGAGAATTGAGAAGACAGTAAAACTAGAACTTGAGGAAGCTTCAAAACACATCCCAAATGCAAGATACTTAAGCAACCAGAAGTTAGAAATAGGATTAGGATGGCACACTTCTTATATTCTATATGACTGTTGTTACCTATATATTATAAATTTGTATGTATTTTTCATATGTTCACATTTGAACAGCATAAGTTTGTGAAAGTCCAGTAGTGAGTATCCAGTAAAATAAAGGCTCAATAAGTATATGATTTGGGTTTTTTCAGGGATAAATACATGACTTTATCAGATTTCCTTGCTTCAGCTGAAGAATCTACACTCAGTCATCTTGCTGGCCTGGCACACAGAGGGATCAGTCCTATGGTTTCTGCTGAAGTTTCTCAGATCCCATGACAGAGCAATTCTAAGGTTAAACCAGCAGCATTCTAAACCAAACATCCTAACTCAGACATCCCTCTGAGAGTATTCATTCATATCACTGGGTCTGTAGCTATGTAAGGCTTAGGAAATACTGTGACTGAAATCTAGTTATGTGATGGTGAACATGAGGAGAACCAACAGTTCTATATTTGATTTGAATTTGTGTCAAGGGAAAACTGGGGCCAGCAGGGCAGAGAGGAGCAGTTGGGTACCCTGGCCCAGAAGGCATTCCAGGGAACCCCGGCAAGACTGGGCTGTCGGGGGAGCCTGGCCCCAAGGTAAGTTGCTTTCCACATTTCCTCTATGTCATTTTGCCTTTCAGATTTTCTAGGGTTAAGGTATTTAAAAAAGAAGGGACCAATCTCAGCTCCCTGACTATCTTGAAAATTCAACCTTTTTTTTTTTTGTTTGTTTTCTTTCTCTTTTGGTCCTGATGTTCTGACCAACACATAAAGTTAGCATAAGTGTGTTGTGAGAGAACTGTTTCATTGGTATGTGAAAGTAGTAACTACATCTAAGTGAAAATGGTTTCTTAATCAGAGAGGCTTCACAATTATATTCCTGAAAATGAGCCATAGATCCCAGCTGAGACTGTTTGGTCCCAGGGTGTGAGATAACCCCACATTTTCCTTATTGACTTTGAATTTTTAACCTATGCCTCTCTACTGAAATAATTCTGAGCTTTGCCCAAAACTAGTGAAAAATTGTATTAGGTATCTGAGGTATCTGGAAGCATTCTTGGAAACAGGTATTTTGTCTGACTGTTCTTCACTGTGGCCCAAAGGTGGTGGCCTGCTGCCTCTGGGAGCAGTAACACAGCTCTTTGATTAGTCCTTCCAGAGAAGGGGGACAAGATTCCTTGAGTTGTTCTCATTGTTGAAAGTTTGATCACTTTGATTTCAAGTATGTATTTCTCAGTAGTTCTACTTAGATTAACCAGTAATTGTTATAGAAGATTGCCATGTTAGATTTGGTGTTAGGTGTTGGATAAGGCACTGTTGTCCCAGGTATAAATTTCCAATCTGGTTGAACTAGAAAACATTAAGCAAGTTACCTGTAGGGGGCAGGTGAACCCTACTTCAGCCTCTCCAGTTTCAGATCATGAACTTCTTCAAAGTTCTTAAAATTCTTTGGAGCTGGATTTAGGAGTATCACCCCAAAGAATTTTTACATTTTTGCCTTTCCATTGAAAATGTCATACAATCATATTAGAGACAAGTCCATTACCCCATTACAACTTGTAATAAAGAGAGGCTTATAACTCATTTTTGCCACAATGAATAAATAGAGCAGAACTTTTGCTATGTAAGTTTGTTAGTCCATCAATCTATAAACCACAGTATCAAAAGCCCTGAAAATCACATTTAATATCAAAATCATGTTTTATACAACATTTTTATTTCTGAGTGCCTATCTGAATATTTTATGAAATAATATCTATATATGCACATATTTCCACTAAATTACGTCACAGAAATATTCACTTGGATAGTAAAAAATTTTGTATTTTTTAACATGCCAAAAGTGGCTTAACTCCATGTTCTCAGTAACATGTTTTTTCATTTAAAATATTTGCTTTTGTTTATAGGCTGATGGTATATGTTTTTATAAAAAATGTTCTGAACTTCCTCCATGTGGTAAAGTTAATGTGCGTGAATCTTTCCAGAGTGTACATAGCCATAGTAGTACTATGAGTATGCCTGATACTTATAAATAAACATCTTGAATTTTGACTATTTCTTCAGAAAGGTACTTTAATTTTGTTTCATGTGGAGTTACTTCTTCTTGAGAAATGAATACTGTGAATTTCAACCTTATTTTCAGCCTTTTACTTTTGGAATATTAGCAGAAATCCAGATGATACTGCTGATCATTGTCTTTCTATGTATTTGGATGTACTATCGGTGTGTGCCCATATATACAGAAAGCATTAAGTGGTTTTGATGTATTTCATGTTATATACCTGTTCTAGCATACAATGAAAAACATGCTTGACTGTTCTGCTTATAATCCATGATTTTCAATTTGTTAAGGGTAATAAAGGAAACTCAGGCTTACCAGGTCTAGCAGGTTATCCTGGAGCTCGGGGTCCCAAGGGATTGCCAGGCATGCCAGGGCCCATGGGAGCACCCGGACTAAAGGTACACACATGGGATCTTGTTGCTTAAGTACAGTTTTACTGATAATGCTTAGTCTTCAATTCTGCATTTAGTGGCTGTGGAACTATCATATTACTGTTAATCATGTGAGGAACAGGCATCAAGTCTTATTTGAAGGGTAAAACTACAATCTGTGTTTACCTCATTTCTATAAACTGTGAAATGAAAACAGAGATCTCATCCATCTGAATGACATTCCCAACTCAAGAAGCCATGAAAACACTTTGTATTTATTCACTCCAGCTTTAGGGTCAAATGTTTCCAGACTTTTATTTCTAAACTTCTGTAGCTACTAGAACAATTGGGATGATTTGAACATCTAAGCAATCTAATAGCAGAGAATTACCGTAATTTCAAGCCTAAGTCCCAGGTTTGAGGATGGAAACATTACAGATAATTTTCTTCATTTAGAATAGATTTTTCTTCATTTAAAATAGACTTTTTTATTCCAAAATCCTGATTTTTAAGTAAAATCATTTTCTTTGTGAGATTTTATTGGTAACCAGTTCTTTAAAACCTAAAGTTACTTGAAAATTGGAAATACTGTCTTTGTTACCTTTTCATGAACCTATTTCAGTACAAACCATATTTGTTATTTGTAGGGTTTATTGCCAATGCTCCCAGTCTGAATTTTACTCCTTTTCCTAGACAATGAGCTGCAGCAGGTAGCTTCTGCTCAGAAGTGTCTGCAATCTGAAAAAGACAAGGAATAGATGAGTGAGGGAAAACTGTTGCTACATATAGTACAGAATAAGCACTAATAATACTGAGTTAAGCAAAAATACTGTTAAAGCAGAAAGATAAAACCTGGGAAAGGGCATAAGTACAAAGCATAAAACATGTAGAGTCACATCCTTTATTGCAGCTCAGTAACCTCCCAAGGTAGACATGACTTCTGTGTATTTCATAGTCCTCAGAGGATTTGTCTTGCAGGAACTGGTTTCCATTTGAATCAATGTAGATTTTTAGTCTAACAGGAGGGTGTTCCACAAGTACACTATGTCTTGCTTAGAGGATTACTTTTACAATTTACTTTTAACCTGTCTGTTCTGTAGTTCATTTTGTGAATTTTACTGCTTACACTGGGAGATACCGTACTACAACTGATCCAACATGTATGGTTTCTACATTTCCAAGTCAAAGAGCAGTCAATCACATTTGCATTTTAGTGTAGGTTTAATTCTTTTCCTGAGGGAAATAAAATTACTGGAATAAGTCTATTTCTTAGAGAGAAAGCATGTTGCACACTTCTGACAGGAAATCTGCATTTACATCTATAAGTTTCATAATTGTAATAAAAGACATACTTTCTTTTTATTGACAGGGTGAGAAAGGGCTTCTAGGGCATCCGGGAAAGCGAGGAAAAAGAGGCCTTCCAGGATCACAAGGTGACCAAGGACCAGCAGGACACACTGGGCTGAAAGGACAGACTGTATGTAATCACAGCTGTTGATGCAAAACAAGTAGTGCAAGAGTTACCAACATGAACTGATAGTAAGGATGCCTGCTCCTATTACAGGGAGAAGATGGAGATCAAGGTTTAATGGGGTTTCAAGGATTCCCAGGTCCAAAAGTATGTGCTTGTTCTCTGTTCTTAGATCATAAGCTATTTACAGAGTGAGAACATTATGAAACCACAGAATTAATCAGCTTTAACAGTAATTTGTTCAAAATATCTCTGAACTGTTGGAACATGGTAGGCAGAATTGTGTACTCCCTGTCTAAGGACAAACATTCTGGGTCAGTGCGCTTGGTATTTTCACTGTTACTGCTCTTAGAAATTGTCTTACTTTCACTGATTACAAGAGTTTGAAACAAGTAGGTAGCTAATGTCCATGTTTGATTAAATTGTTCCTTTGCGTTTTCAGGGTCCTGCAGGGGACATTGGCTTAGTTGGCATTCTAGGCCCAAAAGGTCCAGCAGGACAAGTTGTAAGTGTTTCACTCAATGAAAGAGATTGTCAGGATGGTTTGCAAGTGGGTCACATTTTTAACTTCGGGAATAATCTCTCTTCTTACTAACAAGGCCAGAATCCTCCAACCAAACTTTTCTGCCTGAGTCTAGATGCCCTTTGCTTGTACTGCAACACTACTCTGGTTACATCGTGTAAAGACAAGCAAAGAGAACTGGGCTCTTAATCTTGAAAGGAAAAGGCCAGCTCTGCTAGTGTGGCACTCCCAGTAAAGATTCATCTACAAGTAATCTTATGAGTGGTAACTCTTTGTCTATTGGAGTTGAACATTCTTCTTGGCAGCAAAAGTGCTGACTGTGTAACTGTGTCCTACAGCAGAAGGACATAGTAGTTTACTTGCCTGCAGTAAGACAGAGTGGTGCTCAGGCATTACTGATTAATAGGTAGTCTTTTCTTAATTAATTTTTTTTTTCTAAAATGTTCCTAACCTTCGTTAGCTCACCCTTCATGGCATTCTGCTTTGTTACTCACCAAAAAAATGTGGAAACATCTTTAGCATTTTGTGCATCCATCTTATGGCATCATGTGTGAAAGGTTGAAGCATGGAAGGCCTTTCTACAAAATGTTCTCTCACTGCTGCCTTCGCCATCACAGAACTGAACTGTTCAGCTAACCAGGTGCAGAGCAGCAGTTTTAGGGGACTGTTCTAATAGCTACATTAATTTTCTGAAGATTCCTATACAAGTTTAACACTGGATAAGAGCAGTTTGCTCTAAGCGAAATGGAACAGAAAAGTGACATTTTAGCAGCACTTACTGGCAGCCTTACAAGAGTACTTGTGGGCACTAATGTAGATCAAGATGTAGTTGGTTGTAACCCAATAAATATGTGCTCTTTTGTAATCAGAGTACTTAAATTTCCACTGTTTTTAGTGCATCAGTTTTCACATTAAAGAATGTGTGTGGGCTTTCCAAGCACAACTATTACAAATTATTAACATACTTTGTGATTTTGTTGCAATTGCACTCAATATTTAGAGTATCACCATGATCTTTTGGATATTTGACAGATCTGTGTGCTGAGAAACTTTAAACCGGGACATGTTATGAGGATTTTCTTCATTTTGAAAACATGGTGAACTAATAAATTCTTTGTTTGTTTACAGGGATATATTGGCCCTGTTGGTCAAGAAGGCATAACAGGCCCAACTGGCAGGCCTGTAAGTTTCCCTTCACTTTTGCATAATTTGATTATGTCACTACCCTTTTTTAAATCATGTTGTTTGTCAACTAGCAACCTTCTTATTCTTCTGTTTTCAATAGCAACTAGCAGGACCTTTTTGTTATACCATGCTGGTAAGCTGATGTACGTGACTCCAGCAGCTGTAATATGAACAAGAAAAACAGATAAAAACCAATGACAAGTAATTGCAATGGCTTTCTGTCTAAGTACAGGGCACAAAGGGCATGTCTATGGGGGAGTGGACAAGTCAAGGTGTAAAATAGCACATAGTAACTACCACCTGGATATTCTTTCTCAGACTTAGGCCTGAGATATATCTAGAGTATCCACATGCAGTTTCAATGTAGTTTATCTGTTCTGGGTTGAACTGTTCAGAGTGTCCCTCTAGACACTCTGGGAGTGCCCATGAGCCCTTGTAAGGGTGTTCTAGGTGCTGATGAGGTCCCTGCTACAACTCAAACCATTATCTTGGCCTTTCTGACAACCTTCAATGCAGCCCAGGTTGCCTGCAGTGGGGGAGCTCTGCCCTCATCCCCGTTTCCATCTCTTGTCACACTCCCACTGCCACAACCAGATTTGTTTTGCAAGAGAACTTTGTGGCTCATGTCTCCAGACCACCCAACCTTCTAAGGTAGTTTTAGAAGCTCTTTGCACCATGCAGGTTCCTCTGTTGATCAACAAGACTTGGAGTGAATGAGAAAGTGTAAAAATTGAAATAATCCTAAAAATAACAAGTATACAATAAAAGTAATAAATAGAAATATTTACCAGTGAAAAAGAAAGAAAGGGAATATCGCTTCTATAATTCTTTCCACTTGTTGAAAAAATCAGTACTTTCAATCTTACTCCATTCTTTTCAATTGCAATGAGGAGAAAAACTTTACAATTGTCTATACTTGTATGAAGGCTTTTAATAGACTTCATATTAAATGTAATAGTTTGCCATTCTCCTTAGGGAAGCATTTCAGTTGAAGATTACTTCTATGTGTTATGAAGTGCAGGCATCAAGATGCAAAATTTTTCCAGAGAAGAATTGTAAGATTGTTATCATCCTTAAGAACACAATTTAAGTGCCAAACTAACTGAAAATGCCATGGGGACAAAAAAAAACCAGTGTCTGATCTGATTGTGAGAGGAGAACTAATAATGTAATAAAAACATATATGTGGTGAATGGATTTCTTCAGTGATGGAGAGTACTGAGTTTTGTTCTCTACTCCTAAGATGGCAAAGCACTGATGGGTTGAATGTGGATTAAATTCTGGAGAATACAGCTAATTGACAGGGACAACACAGTTACTGAGAAAAAACATATTTGCGAGTTGAAGAAAACAGCTTTCCACATATAGGAATTACAAGAAGTTTTCAAGTAATTTCTTTTTCTAGTAGCATGGGAAAATTAAACCCACAGAGCTGTAAATACTTGCACAGATGAGACTGGACTTTTCATGTGAGCAGTGCAACTCTCATGGATATTAATCTGCTTATTTCAATCCTAGGCAGCTAGAAAGCATATTGGATTAACAGCTGCTCTTTCTTACAGGGACCAAGAGGTGAAAAGGGCACGAGGGGTGAAATGGTAAGATGAAACAATTTTTGTGCTTTCATTTTTTTGGCTGTGTAAAAACTATTCCTATGTTACACTGAATGGACTCTTACATGTTCTGAGTGCCAGGCAGTCATGCTGTACTCCTGGAGAGCACTGCCCAAGAGAACTGGTTACCTCTGTCAAAAATCTGACCTTTTCTTGTTCAAGTTGACTTATGTAGATATGCCCAGTGGGTGTGAGCTGTTGGGCAGTGTGGACCCTGGTCATACAGCAGTCACATACTCCAAATCTGTCCATGTTCAGATGTGAAAGGGAAACCTTGTGTCACATCAGTGCCTCACAAGATGCATGCACATGTTCACAGATCTGTATCATCTTGTCTAGAGAAGGAGAAGCTCAGGAGAAGCCTAGACCTATGGGTGGGTGTCCATGCGAGGTATTCTAACTGTAGGAACTGTAGGCAGCACTGATAGGTTACAAATTTGCTCTCTTTTATTTTCCAGTAAGAATATTACAGTAGTAGTTGTACATTCATGAATGTTTGATTTAATTTTAGATTTGTGTTAGAGCCAGTAAAGTCTCCAATTAATTATGGCTATGTGAAATGTCACCAAGTTATCTTATTTACAGCAAATATGAATACAGTTGATAATGGTATTGCCTTCTATGACAGGTATATAATTAGTTCCTTTTCCAGTAGCTAGCAGATGTGATCTTGTTCCTGTTGCTCTTACCCTGCCTTTCACATCATGTCACTTAAAATAATTTAGTTTCACTTCCTATATTTTGCTTTTAGCAGCCACCTCCAAAAAATTCAATCAAACTGTCTTATAAAAGTTTTGAAAAATAAATCAGAAATATTCAAAATGTCTTAAAGAATTAAAGCTTAGAATTAAGCTTCTTGTCTGTGTCTTGGAGAACTCTCCTCTTTGATTCTAATGTTCTTGAGGCAATTGCTATCTCAGAATAAGAAGAAAACTAGTTTCTTAATTTGTGCTTCTGTTATCCATCTTAGATATCTTTTTTTACTGTTTGGTCATAAGAATTGTTATAACAGCATAGAGCTAAAAATGCTGACACTTAAAAAAGAATGCAAAAATAATCCTTAAAAAAACATCCATAATAGTGAACAAGAAACATCTGTTTCCATTATTGGTGCTGCTGTTTAAGAAGTTATTTTCTAAATAAGTTCTTGAATTCATCAAGATGAATTAATCTAGTAAGGCTGTCTTCAGAAGAAAATGTTTAAATCATACACAATGGCATTATTTTCCCCAAGAAAGGGATTTATTTCCAACTGTTTTCAGATACAAATGAGAAAAAATTCTTTTCATCCAACTGTGTATTCTGAGCTTTAATTTATACCTTTAAAATTTATATTGGCATTCTTCCTAGAATCACATAGATTTTAACCTTTTTGTAGTAGTTCAAGTTTTAGTTATATTTTTCAGTCTGTTGGGGTTACAGTGTTCATTACTAGCAAGGAATGTCCTTTTACCCCCAGAAAAACATGGAATGTAAAATCGTGTCTCCTTATTGAGGTCAGTGGTGAAGCACACATTTTTTTGTTAAAAATACTCTCTTAGAAAACATGAGCAAATCCTAGGACTTCCGTATCTTCCAAGAATTTTGACATTTTTGAAGTTAAGCATATGTACCATTGTATGTAAAATCAGGGTCTCTCTGTATTAGAAAAAGATTGGGGTTTCAGCCTTTGAACTTATGTTCAATCAAATGGAGTGATTAAAGAATTAAAAAACACACTGAAAATAACTGGTTTAGTCTCTGCTTTTGTTTTTATGAACTGGAATTACACATTTCTCACTTAAATTCTAATGCGATCAAAGGTTAAATTAAGTAGATTTGTGAAAGTAATCCTGTACATTCCGGTAAAACACTTAGCAATTAATTTAGTCCATGAAAAGTGCAATCCAGCCTTATTTTTCTGCTCTGCAGCAGAAAGAATGAATATTGGTAAAATCCCTACAGGATTTTCAACATACTCTGAGCAGTTTCATTATATTTTAAAGATTTGTAAAGATAATTGATTAATGCATTTAAGAAACGTGATATTCCACAAGTACTTCATTATAGTTAACAAATAGCATTCAGTATTTACTTTTTTTTTCACATGGGTTTATTTCTGGCAAGGAGACAGTGGATCAAGACAAATTACATTCCTCTTTTGCAAAATACCTTAAACTCATTGGAACAGTGCAGGTTTTTATTTTTAAAACATTAAGTTCTATCTCAGAAACCACTGTAAATTTGACCTCTTCTTGTCCCGAGTCTTTTTGAGTCTTAAAATGGTGACACATGCCAAGAAGTAGAACATTAACTGAAGCATTCAGTCATCTGAAAAATTCAGTCATTTTAGCATTCAGAACAAGGACATCTATTCATCAGAGAGCACTGGTTACTTAGGGACAAACTGCTGAAGACTTTGTGCCTTGCCTTGACTTGGTATTTGCATAATCAAGTCCTGAACCAAGATAAACAAGTATATCTTTACTATGTCAGGTTTGTTTCTCAAGATTCTTTTTCACACTTTCTCTTTCATTTTATACTAAACATACTTTGCCAAGCATGATCAGACAGTCCAGTAATACATTCACAGGAGACTGAAGGTGTCCTGGAGCATTCTCACAGCACCTGAGCTCCTGATCTGATTCATTAACTGTGGAGTCAACCTTCCCACCTGGCTTAAAACAGTATGGTTCTGTGAAATCCAATTGATTTGCAACAGCTGAGGAACTACCCCAAAATAGTGAATGTAATCTTACTAAAGTCATATCAGTTTTGTAATAATGGATAACAACAATATTTTATTTGTATTTAATAGTAATAGGATTTCAAAGAAAATTTCAAGCTAGGCAATAATCAAACTCAGAAGAGTAAGAGAAAGCTAGGTACTTCACAGAGAACCCACAGGGATTTCCATACTACTACTGCATATGCTAAAATTACTCGTTCCTTTATTTCCATTTTCCAACATTAATCATTAACATCTTTTATAAATCAGTAAGTATTTACCTAATAGATGGCTTACAGTCCCTTCTATAGGTGTAAGTGGATGAAACATAAATAAATAGGGTCAGGATGTATCAGTTGAAAAGCTGACATTATTTAAAATCCATGGAGTTTATCCTGTTAAGGTTGTCTTGGTTAAGTATCAGAAAACCATCTATCTAAACATCCAGAAATTGCTTCAGTTTTTAATTTCCTCTATTCTCCAAAGAACACAGGTAAAACATGGATCTCACCTCAAAGCCAGTTGCAGTCCATCATTACAGCCTTTCTGGCACAGAGCTGGGGCTTGGAATTACCTGATGGCCCCCACTTTTCACACCTTTTATAATCCAGCACCAGAGCCCCCCTGGCATGGCCAGGGCAGGTGATGTGCAGATATATGTCTCTTGTGCAGCTGTCATTGTGACCTCTGACAGATGCATTCCCTGCTACTACCACATCCTCTGCCTAAAGAACATGTCTAGAGATAATAAGAAACACAGCTGATATTCTCCAAAGAACTGATAAATTTGCAGCCTCAGTGACTCTAATACATTGCTCCTGTCTTCTTTGAGATCCTTTTTGTTAAGCATACATGAATTAATGTTAGATTGAATCTAGCCTTTCTTTAACCATATCCAGCTGCCCTTGCTGGTGACAGATTGAGCACAGCGCGAGTTCTGCAGTTGTAGCATGAAGTGACACTCACACAGATCTTGCTTGCTCTCAGAGCAGAAACACTTCTTATTACTATATCAAGTGATTTACAACTTAATTCCTCTTTGACTAGATCAGTTTCACAATATCTGTCAGTATGACGACGTCATAGAAGATTATTTCTCTTTTGGCAGGGATTTAGTACTGGCGTGACCGTACTGACGTGTGAGGGCTTTTTCTGGAACAGCTTATTGTGCTCAAGTAATTGGTACAAGCAGAACTGGCAAAAGAATGTTCTGCTTAAATTCACTCACTTGTGTTGAAAGGTTTTTACTAATCTAAGGTGCAAATCTATCCCATGCCTTTCAGTTCTTCTTTTTTTTTTTTTTTTGCTCGGAGGAAGGCACTGCTGCCTGTTCTTTTCCTTGTCATTGTTTGTGCTATTGTTAGTTACAACAGCTCCTAGAGGCTTTGAGTATATAGAGACTGAAGATAAGAATTAACAGAGACAAGTATCACAGCATGTTAATAAATATTCATAATCATTCCATCTTAACGTGAATAGTTGATCAAAGCATAATTCACATGGGTTTATTGTATTGGACGGGTCCATGTTCAGCCCTAAGGCAGCCTAAAACTCAGATTTAAGGCTGTGTGCATTTTAGGCTCTGTAAGCTGGGGAAAAGCAGCTGTTCCTTCTCCTTCTCTTCTCCCAACTGCATCATCCTACACAACAAAATGATGCCACTTATAATGAGGAAATAATGGCATAACTCCTGAGTACAAAGGAAGCTTGCAATATCACTGTTAAACAGCGAGCATAACATGTTCTGGCTGAAAACTGACACTGCTAATAAATTAAACTAATAAATGCCTAGCACATACTCATGGACTAAAGTGGATCAGTTAGTTTTTTGTGACTACCAATAACATTTACAATGCTTCTGTGATCATTTACCCCTTGTAGTACTTGTATTGTCAACACACACGTAACACTGGCACAACTTATAGCACATTATATATTAATACTTTCTATGCCTGTTAATGTTCCCTTAATATCAAAAGTAATTAGAGAAACAAGTAACCACACAACACAGCAATTCCAACATGAATATTCACATGTTAACAGAGTAGAGTGATTTAACAATAGTAACTAATAATCTACAGCTTTACCACAACTGGTATCACATCTTCCTTATACACATTGGGGCATTTTGTGATTTAAAAAAATACATATATGTAAAACCAGAGATGTGAATGTATAACTGTTACATTTTATCTCCATTTCTTCTCTAGGGGCCTCAGGGACTGCAGGGCCAGCCAGGACCACCTGTAAGTGCATAAAAAAAACATGCTTGTATGTATCTATTGTGATTGCATTATATAAAGATGTGAAGCACCTAATATCTGGTCTTTTCCTATTTTCCAGGGACCACCTGGACCACCAGGACCAAGGGTAAATTCTGTGACAACCCTAAACTATAATACAATGCTTTTTTGCAAGTGAAAATAGTAGGAACATTTCAAATGTACCGCTTGTTTCATCCTTGCACCTGAAATGCAAATATATTTTTCTACAACTTCCACCACTACAGCAGTACATTTCTTGAACCTTCTGTCTTACACTGCCAGTTCTGTTCTGCCATGCTGGTCAGCCCTCAACAGACAACTGTCATGGACATGCTCATACTAAAAAAGTCAAATAAGCTTTTTTTGTATGCATACTTGCATTTTTTGGAAATTGAAGGAAGGATCCTATTCTAAATGTGCTTACATAGAATTATTATCTAAAAGGACAAAATAACAAAGTTCTCATATATGTTGCTACAGTGCTCAAACAATTTACCACCTGCATGTTTCTATATTCTTGTTTATCTTTTTATACTCTGAAATACCTGTTTTTTAGAAACAAGTGGATCTCAATGCTGCTGTTCAAGCTTTGTTTGAGTCAAATGCTGCCCTGCAGATGGAGGTATATATTGTAATGTACTTACATTGTTATACAGCATATGCAATCATAGTTTTTGAGAACAGAACAGGGCTTCTTTTCAAAGACTTGGTTTAAAATGAATCATGGATGGCAAGTAGTTATTGTAGAATGTAATGAAACATACTAGGATTTATAGGCTATAATTGAAATGAAATTAGGAAAAAGGGCAACACCTTTTCATTATGATGGATAGTAATGGAAATTTGCTGACTATCACACATAGTGAACTATATCTGTTCAGACACAGGTAATAATAATGACATTTAGTGTTTGATCAAAAAAAAAATTGACATATATGTGTGTGGCCCCATTGATTACAAGAAAATTCCTTACATGGGTGAAGTCAAATAAATTTGCATATATTTTCTAGGTTAAGCCTAAGAGTAGATTTCACTATTCAAAATCTGAAACTTCCAAGTTTACTTTAAAAACGCACTAATTTTTTCCTTTTTTTCCCTGTATCCACATTTTTATGTCCATATATCATAATGACAAATTTGCATGACCTAAACATGCCTTAACGTCACTGCTCTGACAATTTTAATAAAATGTACTAATTTGTTCATTGGGATGTGTTATCCTTACCTTGTTTTGTGTGGCTGATTGCATTCATATAAACACTTGGATTCTGTCTGGCTAATCAATGGCCATTTGACTTTTACTGCGTTTACTGTCGTTGTGATACTTCTTTGTGGTAACACATTTGCTAATGGCCCTTGGCAGAAATACCAGAATACTGAAGTAACTTTACTAGATCACAGTACAGAGATATTCAAAACGCTCCACTACCTTAGCAATTTACTGCACAGCATCAAGAACCCTCTTGGCACACGGGACAACCCAGCACGCATCTGCAGGGATTTGCTTAATTGTGAACGCAAAGTGTCAGATGGTGAGTGCCCACTTTCACTACAGCTTGAACACAAGTACCTTTGAAAGGTGTTGCTTTCTATATTAAAATTCTGATGTGAAGATTTTTTTTATTGTATTCTGTTACAGTGTGCCTGTCACAAGTGTCTCTATTTCATCTTTGAGATAAAATTTATGAATTTTAAAGGTGGATGTATGTAGCTATCTAAAATTACATAGATATCAGAGACAGATTGTATCTATCAGTAAACAGAATTATGCAGAAAAATTGAAACTGAATCCAATTTCATGATTAAAAGTATCCCAAGTATTTGTAGCTCATCTTGCAATGAATTTTGTGTGGATCAGACTCTAGATTCCTCTTGAGAAAATTGTATACAACACATTACCAGTGTCAGATACACTGACAGTTGTTATATTACAGAAGCTCCTGAATCAATATTTTAAATAAAAAATCCCACCCCATTTAAACTCCTAATGTAGCTGTAATAATAATTGGATGGTTATGATAATTTTGCTCAGTATCTGTTATTAGTATAACTGTAATAGTGAAAATATTTTCATGTTCCTTTTCTTTCATTTCCTTGTGAAGTTATGGTGATAACCTATGTGTTGCCCTGAGTTTTGCAGTTCTTCCATGTTTTCATTCTTCTGTAACAGTTTCTCATGCATTCTCTGTAAACATAGCCATGTTTTTCTAACTGTGTTCTATTGTTTGCATTCCTTGCTCCTGGGTGGAGATATTTGATGGATATTTCCTTTGACCAGGGTGATGGAGGGGTGGCAATTTCTCTCTCCAATCCACGATGGTCTCTAGGAGGGTATAAAATAAAGTGCAGGATCTCGACCCCCAGTTTTTGGCCCGCAGTTTGTCTCTCTCTCTTCAACGCATGTCTGCGTCTTTCTTTTGTGTCCAAAGTGCAACACCTATGTAATACTTGCCAAGCAGTATGAATAGTTGAGTAAATTGTTTAGTAGTAATTACATTTTGGTTTTCTTTTCCATCTGAAATTATGTACTAATAGGAAAATACTGGATTGACCCAAATATTGGATGTCCTTCTGACGCCATTGAAGTTTTCTGCAACTTCACTGCAGGTGGTCAGACATGTTTAACACCGCTGTCTGTGACAAAGGTATGCATTGCTTCATTGCAAAGGTCTGCATTAGAAACACTGTGTCTGTGCCTGAGCTCTAAACAAATGGCATGGTTATTTACTTAACTCATGAAAAGGTGTCACATTTCAGGGGGTTTTTGTAGTGCATCTTTGTGGAAGGACATTTTATATGTTCTGTTATAGAAGTTAGAAATTTACTGGAGACATACATATTAGTGTAACTCCCACTGTGTTCACCTACTTAGCTATGCTGATAGGATTATTTTGTTTTCCTTTATTATGCAAGGCACAAAAATAAGCCTGAAATGCTTCTAATCTACATTAGCATCTCATTGCTCAGAGCAGCTAAGTCTAGAGTTGTTGAGGCCATTACAATAGGCAGGATGAAAATTATTACTGTTTTCCAACACTTAGGTATTGCTAAATGTCATTAGGGAGAGAATAGTTTCCTTTACATCATTAGTTCATGCTCCTCTTTACATGCAGATGTTGAATTCTTGGGAATAGAAATTTTATATTTGTGAAATTGTGCATATAGACTGTAGTCATTGAAGAGCATCAGAAGTACTGTAAAGTTCACATATGCATTCCCACATTTGGAAGATCCCTGAATATGAAATAGTCCTGGAGAAAATCTTGTTGAGTAATGAGTAACTACATTTTCTGTCTAAAATCAAAATATGCTTATGAAGTTTTGCATTTTTTATGGTATATTGGTATTGCCAGAACCTGTGGTCTAAGAAGACTAAACAGCAGAGTGATTTGGCTTCAGTTAAAACACTGCTGCTGATAATATCTTTGTTTGAATCACAAAAGCATTTCTTTCACTTTCCTTATTTAAAAATAGTGTTTTCTGCCCAGCTGTGCTTCAGTAATTTTGTAAGCTTTAGCAACTGTTTATATTTAACCTTTGAAAATGTCCTATGAGAGCTTCTGTTTATAGTAATTGCTGTAACAGACCCTAACGTCTCTCCTGAGGAATGCAAATCATGGTCTTTGGCATTGACCTCAATGTATATAAACAAGTATACATGCTCCCATGCCTGAACACCACACTTGTATGTTCATGGCACTTTGTGTTGCTGTGGCCATTCAGCACAGTCCAGCTGCAATTCTAATTATGCTTTTCTCTCGGAATTTAGCTTGAGTTTGGTGTTGGAAAAGTGCAGATGAACTTCCTTCATTTACTGAGCTCAGAAGCAACCCACAGCATCACAGTTCATTGTCTGAACACACCAATGTGGGGATTAAATAAAGCAGGTGGCCGGAAGACATCACTTACCTTCCAAGGATGGAATGGTCAAATATTTAAAGCAAATACGCTACTTGAACCCAAGGTGCTTCTGGATGAATGCATGGTAAATACTTTTTAGCACCAGCATTATTAAAATGATTGTGGAGGTACTGTTTAGACGTTACTAACTTTCTGCAAATAAATAACAATCATTTAGATTCCCATCCCTTAAAGCGTGCTTCTTTACACAGCTCTGCATATGCCAGCCTTTTGACTCTGAATTCAACATCTGTTCAAAGGTAAAAGCAATTGCAGTGATACAGGGTATCCATACTTGCTGTTTGCACTGCGACTCATGCATTTCAAGACTGTACGAAGACACTGGAGAGACACCAGCACAGAAACAAGGAGGTTCTCCAGCAAAATTTAGAAGCAGTTACTCTCAAAATGAAAATCCAAGCTTAAGAAATGGCATTCCTTAAGTTACACAGTTTCTTTAGGTACTGCTAAGGGAAGAATTGTTCCTGGCACTACTTCTCTTCCAGTCTGTAAGCTCAATTTTCATTTGTGTTTTGAAGCTCACTTTTTGTATAAATCTAATATTCTTCTCCTGTATGTTGCAGATTGAAGATGGCAGCTGGCGTAAGACACAGTTCTTTTTCCACACTCAGGACGCTAATCAGCTTCCAGTTGTTCAAGTGAATGCACTTCCTCACCTCAAACCAGGACAGCAGCACTTCCTAGAAAGTGGCTCAGTGTGCTTCCTTTAAGGTTTCTGTCCTAGTTGGGTTTTTTTGCATCAACATGGAGTTGCTGCATAGATTGAATGCAAAAGTTAATGATCCATTATAGGCAAAATTACTAGGAAACTGAAGAATCATTTCAAATGTTGTTGGTTAAAGAACCTCAGGAAGAAAAAGACTTCCTCCTAAGGAGAAATGGCATTGAAAAATAAAAGAAAGAAAGAAAAGACTACAATGATTTTTTCAAAGTATTTAAAAATAAATTTCTTGGTGCTTTCTTGCGTAATTTTCTGGAACCAAATATCTGAATATGGATTTTTTTCAGGACCTCAAGTGTTCTTAGCAATCTGTTTAACAGCACTGCAAAAAAAACATCCTGAGGAAAGCTGGAGACATATGATTCTAAGGAGCAACACCTGCTAATGCTCCTAAATGTGCAATAGCTTATATATATCTGAAAAGTGCATCATGCCACAGTACAGTACAATATCTCTTCTTTTCTTAAACATTTTTTTAATTTTAGTCCTTTGTGGACACACACACATCTGAACAGATGGTACACTACCTCTTTTGTGTTTCCTGTCCGTGTTGCCTTGGTGCTCTTCATAACACAAGGTGCTTGTGGCCTTAGCTAAAAGAGATTATTTGAGTCCCTTTTTATCTTTCAGACTGTATGTGCTGGTTACATCAAGATATGTTTCTGTTGTAAAAGTACTTATTTTAAACCAGTGGTCACCTACTTCACATAATGAAAACATTATTTATGTGGATTTCTTGTTTAAAATATTTTTGTGTACTATTTTGGAAATGGTGTATAAGACAGCATATTGTATATGATGCATATAGTCAGAACAGTTTGCTTTACAGCCATTGTAAAAATTGTTGTAGAAGAGCTACCTAAAGAAGTTTTGACCTTTAAATTCTGTATTTCAGTTAACAGTGCTAATGCCAAAGCTATTTTAAGATGATATATTCTGTATATATTTTGTAACTTCTGAAAAAATCTACTACAGTACATCTTCTGAACGGCTGCTGTTAAATTATAATCAGCATTTCATCCTCTTAGAAATTCCATCTTTTGAAAAATTTATTAGATCATTTGGGGTTTTTTAAATTAAGCCTAAAATGTTCAATGGACTTTTTTTTTTAGTAAAAAAGGACAATTTTACCATTAGAAAAAGCATTCTTTATATTGATATGCCTCTATCTATTATCAGTTCAAAGTGTGCACAGGAGTACATGGCAGGGTGATAGCAGACTGTATTTGGGGGAGCCTGGGAGTGTTCAAACAACTTGTCTGTCTTGATCTGCAGGAAATAACACCTACCAAAGTATAATAAAATAAGCTTCCAAGCTCTCTGTTTGTCTTTTACTATTCTGTTTCATATTGTATAGGTCATTCTTAGAAATGCTGAAAATCCTCTAGAAGGGCACTTAGGTGGCAGTGCTTCTCCAAGCAGAAAGCACGTGCTCTGTGCTGTGGAATACTGCCAGAGGGACAACGTTTGCTTTTACGAAGTGGTGGACACACACACCCCACCTTACATTTTGTATCAAAGCATCAGTTTTGATCACTTTGAGAAAAATCTTATAAAACAGAACACAAAGCAGGATTACAGGGTGATGACAAAGGTTAGGGAAAATGTCTCATTTTTTGCATTTTCAAGATCAATACATTGACATTATGAAGACATTTGCTGGTAGTTCGGCTTTGGAGGTGATGTTGTGACAAATGTTTGGGGTTTTTTGTAAGATTATAATTTTTTAGAAAATGTTCTGCTTCGTGTATTTGTCTCATTGCCCTATTTTTGGAAGTTCTTCATCACGGAAATTATCTATTTTAAAAACGAGGAGGTTAAAGTCTTGCAAGGCTGCTCGGATGCGAGTACGTGCCTTTCTGCAGTTCAGGCAAACAAGCGCATCCCCCGGGGACAGCTGGGGCGCTGGGCCGGTGCAGCGGGACACGGACAGGATGAGGTGAGGATGGTGCGCCGCGTCCCTGGGCCCGGCGGGCAGCGTGCTGCTGTGGGCGCAGGGCGGGCTTTGGGCAGCCTCTCCGGTGCTTTGGGCAGCCTCTCCGGTGCTTTGGGCAGCTCTCCGGTGCTTAGGGCAGCTCTCCGGTGCTTAGGGCAGCCTCTCCGGTGCTTAGGGCAGCCTCTCCGGTGCTTTGGGCAGCTCTCCGGTGCTTAGGGCAGCTCTCCGGTGCTTTGGGCCGCCTCTCTCGCTGGGACCCGCCCGGTGGCGGAGCCCCCGCAGGCCCCGGGAGCGGCGGGCCC
>VZRZ01005884.1:1539944-1583918 GCA_013398175.1 Climacteris rufus
TGCAGCCCCCGCGGGCGAGGCGGGAGGGCAGCGCCGCTCCCGACCGAGCGAGAGCCCGCGCCGGGCAGAGCCTCGCTGAAGCGGTGCCGTGCAGCGGGCACTGCGGAGATCTGCTAAACAGGGAAAAGGAATCCGTGCTCCGAGTAGCTCCCCGTTTCTGTTTTGCAGTGTTTGAAACACTTTTTTTCCGGTTTTTAGAATGCTTTGTGCTGCTAATACACAGCTCGTCAGGAGGCGGTATTGCTGAGCTTGTCCTTCACACCCCCACTGCCAGCCAGCCGCGAGCACGTGGTGGGGAGAGCAGGAGAAGGTTTAAGGTTGACATTTTTCCCCCAGTAGTTGAAAATGGTAGTACTCTTGAAAACTTTATTGGTGTGGGGAAAGTGTTCTTTCTCTTTTCTATTTGTTAGATTTAAAGTAAGAGTGATGATTATTTCAGTTAACATATCAAGAACTGTTTCCTAAGAATGGGAGAAACATCTGTTTTAATAGCGTGGTTTAAAAAGCATAAGGAAATATTTGTAGAAGAATTAATTTTTTACTGATATTTGTTAGTGATGTTGATAAGCCTTACACATTAAGCCTGAAAGGTTCCCTGACTGGAGTTTGTACTGCTGACAGTCAGAAGTTGTTTGGCTGACTGTTGTCATGGTCTTTCTGGTCCTGTGAAAAAAATGGCTTCCCTTGTTCAGGCTTCAGTATGAATCCGTGAAATTTATTTTACATCTGTCTAAAACTGGGAGTATTTATAAGCCAGCATGGTATGATGCACATTACAGGTGATGCAAAAGGAGAAGAGCACTGATACAACCAGGCCACAAAGCGTAAACTGATAAAGGCTTGCTTGCTGTGCTTCCAGCTCTGCAGTTAGTATGATTTTTTTTTTTTTTCCAGGTATCTGCACTGTGTTTTAATATGTATGTGTTTGGAGATATTCCACATAGCTTGTGTTGTTTTTTCTGCCACCTGTTCTAATCCAGGGTATTTGTATTCTTTCTTTCTCCTTTCAAAGTGCATATTTTCTGAAAATACTGATGGATGGCCTAGTGCCTGGTTGTTGACCAGGCAATTTTATAGGTCAGTCAGGTGCAAAAATGCTGCCTTATTGAGAAGTGTTTTTTGCTTCTTTCAGATGTGAAACCTGTAGCAAAGAAGCAGCTAAATACAGATGTCCACGATGCATGAAATATTCGTGCAGGTATCTGTTACCTGAATTAAATTATTTTGGCTATTTTCCCGATTCCACGTATGCTGAACGTGTTAATGTTTTTATTTTTGTCATTTCAGCCTGTTGTGTGTAAAGAAACATAAGCTTGCACAGAGCTGTAATGGAGTCAGGGATAAAACAGCATTTGTCCCTGTGAATGAATTTACTGACTTGAACCTTCTGAGTGGTAAGAAAATACCTTGTGTGTTTTAAAAATCTTTGGTTTTACTAGGTTAGCACTACATTTGACTTTGTTCTTTTTAACCTTCAGATTATCGTTTCCTGGAAGATGTAGGAAGGACAGCTGATGCTGCTGCTCGACATTGTACTGTGCATAGTCCAGCAACAAAAAGACTTGTAAGTTTTTGATTATCCTCTTGGTCTGTTGGAGTTAGGGTTGGCTGCCTTTGAATTCCCACTGAGGCAGTCTGCCAATCCAGATTTCAGAGCTGAAATCTCTCTTATGAAGGTATGAATGACCCTGAATTTTAAAGCCAGCAATCAATAGAAGTCTCTAGGATTATGCAATAATAATTGTGCATTCTTAAAATTTATGCATGACCGCTGTTGCTGTTGGATGATAGATGTGACTTAAGAAAGTCTGAATGTTTTCTTCCACCTCCACAACTTTCGTGGATTTTTAAGTACACAGTTCCCAGGTAAACAATGTATTTATTAATTACCTAAAAACATTACATGCTTCCCCATATACCAAACAAAGACAGCTAGAACTCTTCAAATAATAAATCTGAGCAACAGTGACATAAAAGCCATCCAGTAAGAGCCATCCAGGGGAGAAGGGGCTTTTGTTGAGCTTCTTTCAACAATCAACTAATCAAACACTCCCCAAATAAAAAACAGTGAATAAACAAAACCCAAGAAAGCCCAGCCAAATCTACTCCAAAATATTTTGACTCCGTGATAAATCACAAAAAGGCATCAGCGCCATATTGTTTTCCAGTCTTGTGAAGTTATCCTGAAATGCAGCACTGAATTCAGAAACTGCTCACACTGATGACAGAGTAAACTCAGGAGTCTTACTCTGTGTGTGTGTACTTGGCACCATGGTATCCTGAAAATACATGCTGGAGATGGTAAGAAGCTGCATTGGTTGAAGTTTGAGGAATGTGGTATTGGGCACGTTATTGGGATGATGCCTTTAGTGCTGCCTCTGGGTCAGAACTGGAGGGGCTGAGATGGTGCTTGTGCATCTTCTGCAACAGGGTTGTAACCCAAAAAGCATGCACGTGGTGGTATTGCACCCACAGTGGTCACACTGACTTTCGTGGTATGTTAAAGAACTTCTACTATGTGGAGGTCATTGGCATGTTCTATTTTAATTATAGATAAACCTCTCCTGAAAATGTTCCAGAGAGTTTCTAGACTTAATTATTATTGTCATTCATTATGTTTTTTTTTAATTCAGAATATTTCATTAAATATGGCCTTGTCTGCAATTTTCTCATAATTCCTGTCAGCTTTTTATTAACTTTAAAACTAGGTTTTAAATATATTCAGATTTAAAAACAAAAAATGTTTTTTATATTTTGCCAGTTATATTGCTTGAGAAACAAAGCTCGAGGGTGTAATATTGAGCTAAAAACACTGCCTGTTGGATTTACAAAAAGAAGAGAAAATTCCACCACCTTCAATTCCATGTGAGTCTTCAGTTTGTTACAGTCAGCAATATTTTGTTTTCACAAAGCATGTAATGATGAGAATTTAAGTTCATACCAATATGCTAACTTTAAAATCTGTTAGATGCACTTTTTTTTTTTTGCAGAAAATATTTAGTAGTTCATAGTGAAGGTTTTCATTCTTTTTAGATTCTTTGAACTCACTTTAAAAGCTTACCTAATTTGTGCTTTATTTTGAAAAATGCTAACACTGACTAACAGTAGGAAGAATCGGTGCTGGTGTGTTTCTTGCTTTTGATTAACACTGAGGTGTTTTGCTGGAAAAAATGCTTCTTTAGAGGTTTATAGAAAGAGGTTTTTATAGGTTTATAGCTAGAGGATTCATATAGAAGGCTTTCACAAATCCCTGTCTCTTAAAAGGCTGACTTCAGATCTGAAGAGGTGCTTCAGTGTCTGTGTTACTGTGATGGGAGTTGCTGTGCTGGAGAGCATGACTGTTGGATACAGCACAGCTTAGAGAAATAAGTGCAGACAGAGATGAATTAAGGAAGAAGGCAAAGGGGAATTTAAATATTCTCCCCTTTATCCACTCTGGTTTTTATCTGATATTCACAGTTTTTTAAGGTATTTTCACAGTAAAAATAAAAGAAACTGGAAAGTATTTTATTGTGACAGGAATCAGGTCTACAGTTCAGCTCAGTGATATACTGGGGGCAAATATAAATGCCTTCTGAGCTTCTCACAGCAGTGAGATCCTGATGGCTCACATCCCCCTGATGGCTCCTTTACTTGTTTTGTTCATGGTCTCAGTTTTGGTGGCAAGTTGTGTTTTCAGTATGCATTTTCCCTCTGTTCCTGGAGCCTTGTGCTCCACGGTGTCAGGCACTGGCTGGCCACCAGAGGTCTGTCTCTGACAGAGTAAAAACCCACCTGGAAACTGCTCAACACACCCACCTGGATCGTTTAGGCAGTTCTGAGAGAAACACAGGCTTTTGATTTTGCACATACAGTAGTTTTTGGCAGAAAGTTAGGCATCAAATAGAAGTGTAATCGTTTAAAGTTCCATATTTTACCAGTTCTGCTAGGGAAAAACCCAGAGTGAACTAATGGAAAAAAAGGAAATTTGAGGTATTTTCTCCTCCCTCTGTCCCAGATTTATAGGTCACTGAGGCTCACCACTCAGAACAGACTAGGTGGTAGTCCCAAACTTTGCAGAGGTTTGTCTCCCTCTGCACTGACTTTCCTTTCCTTGGCTGCATGCTCTATCTTTCACTATTCTCATGCTGTTGAAGTATCTCAGGCTTAGAGCTGAGTTTCACTTTCATGGTGAATTTCCTTAATGTTATGGATAAAACAGCAT
Organism: Climacteris rufus; assembly: GCA_013398175.1. NCBI lineage: Eukaryota > Metazoa > Chordata > Aves > Passeriformes > Climacteridae > Climacteris > Climacteris rufus. The sequence goes on from VZRZ01005884.1 coordinate 1,544,149, forward strand.
AAACACCCTTAAGGAGTACAGAGTAAGGAGTAGCCTTCAAGAGCAAGTGCAGGAAGCCCAGGAATGCTGGAGTCAGTAGCTAAGAGGACAGAAGAACAGAAAAGGCACAGGCACAGAAGGTTTGACACTGTTGGGAACATCCTGGGCATGGTACAGTGCTGTGCTTACAGAAATTTGCCTTCATGTGCCATACTCTCTTTCCTCTAGAAAGCCTTTTTGGGTACACACTGAAGTGTAGCTTGTGTTGGGGACAAATTAAGCTTTGAGCAGATTGTACTTTCATGTGTATTGTGCACTTTTTGTTGTTTTAACATAGTCAGATTTAAAAACTAAGAGAATGGGGCAAGGAAGGTGACTTCTTGGCAAATAGGCATGTAAATATTACACAGTCTGTCTGGGAGAATGCCTTACTGGTTGTTGTCATTCATAAAGTCGTGGGGAACTTTTGTTGTTGCTGTGGAATGGTAGCCTTACTGGGACTTTCACATCTCACCAGAAAGGACTTGATAATGTTCTCTGTTCTGAAGAGGATAGGTAATAACTGTCTTTTTCCTGTAAATGATGTCCAAGGGTATGGAATATGCTCAGTGAGTATTACACAAAGGATGTATTTCCTCTCTATTGCTGCCACTGTTATTCACAGAGCAGTGGGCTGTTTGAATTCAATGATGCAGATTAAAAATTAATCTTTGTTTTTCGGAGGTTATTTTTTGGTTTATTTGATTGTTGGGTGTTTTTTTTTTTTTTAATTGGCATGTTTGGCTTACTCTCCTTAAATGGGTTCTAAGGAATCAAGTTTGATAGACCCAGAGGATATCAGGCATTTAGCACCTGTCTCGTGGGACTTCATGACACCCATAACATTTTGTTGAATATCACATGGAAATGGGGTTAGGCTGTGCATATAGTCAGTCATATATCCATTATATGGGCTGAACACCTGACAGTGCTCGGGGTCCAGTGTGTGTGTCCGTCTCCTGTAGAAGTCACGCCCTTCTCATGCTGTTTGTCAGTCGAGATTTGTAGAGGGATTGCTCCAGAGGGTGGAGGTTGAAAGCTGCTCAACATCTGTGCGTGGAAAACTGAGAACAGGCTTGTCTGATGTCCTCTTCACGCTCTCCCTGTAAGCCAAGCTGTTGGGCAGGATGAGGCAGGAATGAGAGTAGTCCAAAACTAGGAAGTACAGGACGTATTCTTGTGTCATCCCCTGCCTGTGCCAGCGCTGGAGGACAGATCAGTGTTGTTTCGATGTGTTAACCAGACTCTTCATTTCCTGGATTCCATGAGTTTGTTTGCTAAACCTGATGTGAAAGCATACGTGCCAGTGCTGGGCAACACATGGATTGCACTGATGTGTAATACTGAATATCTAGATAATGGAGGGTCATTAGAAAGTACAGTCTGAGTCCAGAGTGTGAACTCATGGTACATCTGACTTACTATTCATAAATTATTGTTCGTACGCTGCATCACCCTTCCGTTCCTGTGGTGCCCTTATTTTCCAGTAGAACTGAGTGTTTCCCACTGGATGCATTCTGCCGTGGAGTTGGTGGGGTGACCTGCTGCAGTAGGAAGCCTTTGGGAAAGGGATAGAGAATGAGGCCAGGCTGAAACCAAGGGCTGGAGCAGCAATGGGAAGCTCCAGCCAGCAGGTCAAACAGGAAGAGGGGAGTGAGCTTACAATTCCATGGCTCCTGGTTCCCTAGCCAGAGATGATGTAATGAGACACTGGAAGGGGGCAGTGCAGCTCCCTGAGCTCCACTGCTTGTGCTACCCTGCTCCATCCCTCCCTGCTGCTTACACTGTCACAGACATCTCCAGACAGCTTCCTCCCCTGTCCATTCACAGATGACAAAATCTTTTTTACCCCTCCTCCCCACCAAGAGGGGCCAGAGGGCTACAGATCTCCCTTGTGGAAGGCATGCTTGCAGCCTGAGAGCATTTGGTCAGAGGATATATGTGGGAGAAGGAGGAAGATTTTACATTTTCTCTACAATTTAATTGTGAGAAAAAAATACAGTATGGAGATTTGAGATTACCATTGCTTGAGAGATCATTGGTGTTACAGAAGCTAGTTTGAGGTACACGTGAAAGTTCTAAAATGCCAACTCTAATCCTTAGCTAGGTAGGGATAATTAACATTAATTGTTTGAAGTGTTGATGATTTTGCGTATTTAGCAAGGAGTTTTCTGAGCTGGGGTTTGGCCGATTATTGCCCTGCTGGAGCTGTTAAATTCAGTTGTTACTTAGTACATAGTTTTGCTTGCTTTCTTGGACCCACCAAGAAGAAAGTTAAGTTGCTTAAGAAAGTTGAGGAGGGCAGTATCATCCAAAACTATATGTACTGAATGCCCAGTACTTCAAATTAATTTCAGTGCTTTCTGTGAGAGTACTGGCTCCTGTCAGATGAAAAGATAACTGATTTGTCATTAAACTTCTTCATGTCCTTTAAATCTCTTTTATTAATTCAAAATGACACAGACAGGAAATACTATGGTATTTGCACTTTGATGTAAGATATCCTGTATGCTAATATTTTAAGAATAGTAGTTGCTAAATGGAAACTAAATCATCAGTGAATCACTGTCTTTAACAGGATGGCAGTGAAATACTTCTGCAGAGCCAAAACTGCAGTTGATATCTTAAGATGTGATGAATTTGGAATTTTTGTCAATAAATATTTTCGTTTGCATACATATGTACACGCATGCTTACAAACACTTAAAGACATTTAAAACAGGTCTACTGCATTCTAGATAAAACTGAGAAGGAAATGTTCAGAGGAAACCTAGGTAAGAAAGTTAAACTTCATGAGATATTCAGTATATTTTTTAAGAAATATATAAACCATAGACACTGCTAGAAACCTGCTAAGGCACTTAACAGGTATATCCAAGTCCAGAATCCTTTGTACATCTGTCCTTTAACTCCCAGCAGCTCTACTGCCTACACCCATCATTTTTTGAGCATCTTCCCAGGTACTGCAGTAACTGTAGGGTGGTGAGAACTTTTGCAATTGCTCGGAGAGCCAGCTGGAGGTGACAGACACTTTGTATATACTGCTGCTGTCTTTGTAACATCAGAAATAAAAACTTTCCATTGTTGCTGTGGAAAATTTTAAAATTATTTACGCCTAATTCTTGGAAAACTACGGTTGTTGATAGGAAGTAAGTTTTTGTAAGCTTTAGGAGAAATGAAAGGTAGTTACTTTTCTTAGAAGAACAATAGTTGCAAAACAGCCTGTGCAGTTCTGAACATATTTTGCATCTACATCTCATGCAGGGAAAGAGGTGCTTGGCTCCTCTTTTCCCTCTGATCAGTTTCCATTCTTCTGAAGTAGCCAGAATAGGACATGAAGCCAAGTAATACAGGGATGAGCTATGATGCTGCTTTTACTGACATCAGTGATGTGTTTGTGCCTCATCCAGGTCTCTGCTGGTAGTTTGTAGTTTTATAGTCAGTGCCATAGTATCCAAAAAACCTTGGTGGGGGGGGCATTCCATGGCAGCAGAGTGGCATCCAATGCTTCGTGGTGTGAGCTGTTACTCAACTTCAGATGACTTACTCAATTAGGCATTTTCACTTAGAAAATGAACATAGTACATGTCCCTTGTATTTGAAGGAAATACTACCCCAGTGAGCCATAATGGAAAATGAAGTCAGTGAGATCTGGAGCCAGAATATCCAACTTTAATCAGAACTTGTTGTGAAGCAGCTTTGATAGCATCTACAGCTGACATCAAGTTCTCAGTGCACAGATCAGTGATGGTGAGGGATACTTCACTTCAATAACAGGCACTTAGCAGGTTGTTTTTCAAGACCTCACTGTACAGTGAAGAGTATGAGGCTATTCCAGTTCCAAGCTTTTTTTCTTGCCTACTTCTATCCTGTTTTTAATCTGTCTTGCCTCTTTCTGCTTGCCATTTTCTTCCAGGCAAGGCTACTTTGAAGAAAGATGAAGTCATTATCTGCAGTTTTGGTATTAGTTTGCTGAGAAAAAATCAACATTTCTGTTTTTTCAAAGTGGAACTTTTTGACAAGAAATGAGCTTTTTAATTTCATCTTCCCTGATTCATAGCACTTTCTGTGCACTGTTCCATAGACTGGCTTGTGCCTGGACGGGTAAGGGAGGATGGAAGTCTGGAAAGAACCCTCTTAAGCTGATTTTAACAGCTGCAGTGATGAACTGAGTCTGCCTCAGTGAGCCCACAGGGAACCAGTCTTGCATGTGAAATGAGGATGTGCTGTGTGATGGCCATTTATGCAGACACATGAGGAGTGTTCCTAACAACAGGTAGCAGAGAGCTAGAAGTACTTTCCTGGAACATTTCTTTTTCAAGTGCATATGTTAGAGACAGCCCTTTAGGCCACGTCTGTATCTGTGAGCTGTGTCATGGTTTGTCTGTCTCATTGCTTTGGTTGTCTTGATTTAAAGATTTGACAGAAAGTCCATATCACAGGAAAAATTGATCATTTAGAATAGATAAACATGGCCTGTTTGAAAAAGTTGTGGGAGATGGTGAGTTAAATGAAAGAATGCTAGCAAGCCTCTTTTTAGTTAATAGCATAGAACAAAACCTTCATCTGAACAATCCTTATAAATATTTTAATAAATGTGCCCATCATTAGTGTTTCCTTCAGCTAATGATGGTGACCCTGTTTCTGTGTCGAAAGCTCACTAACTTCTACTAAGGTCTCCCTGGGAAAGTGCTTTGAAATAATCCTACTCCATGTTAAATGGCAGTTATTAATGTGTCTGAGAGGAATCTCGAGGGAACCGAACTGGTTACATAACCCTATTGATATTCCAGTTTGTTCTGTGTGTATAGTAGCATTGATGCTTCCTTCAGCTGTCAAGACAAGAATTGCAAAACCTTGTTTTGCTTATCATGCAAAAAACTTTCAAAATTCCACTCACTGATTTTGAGTTATTTCAAAACCTTTTGTAGTTTGGTAATTTAAGACAGTATCTTAAATAGGCAAAATAGCATAAAATTCATGGGGTCAGATACTATGCCAGCTTCTGGTTACATACATACTATGTGATTAATAATGTTTTCTGTGTTATTCTCCAGCTGTGGTCATACAATCTTACCTCTTTCAGACCTGATGTGCTCTAATTTCACCTTCTCACTTAAGGAAGGGATGTAAGCTGTAACAAACATGAGCAGAGAGAAGGGAAGAATCACAAGGCATGCTGCACAACTCTACTGAGGCACACATTGCTTTGGGGACCCTGGCCTTCATTAATTCTTTTTATTCTAATTATTGGCTTCTTGGAGCTGAGGTTCCTGCTTGCATTTTTTTTTGGTAAATACTAACACTTCTGGTATTATTTATACTTTAGGACTTACAGTTCAGATGTAAAGCTCAGTTTTCTCCTAGGAACAACCTGATGAGGGAATTATTTATTTGATAAGATCGCTTTATGAAAAGTGCTTGCATTCAAAAATTGGTATCATAGTAAATTGATCATATCAACTAAATTTACTGTTTTGCCAGTGGATGCACGTACATTTGTCTCTGCAGCCAGCTAGAACCTCCTGGATAATGTTTCTTCTGCCTGATAAACAAATTAAACATGTTGGAACAACACTGTGTTTACTTTTTGTTGTAGTACCAGAATCTTTGCATAACTGATGGTGATTACCCTGGATACAATGATTCATTGGTCTTAAATAATGTTTAAAAAAATAGTTACAAAAAGAGGCAGGGAAAGTACCATTAGATGTCCCTGTGCTTTACTTTGACTTCTGATTTCTAAATCTTTGCTGTTTGTCACGAGTGTAAATTTCTGAACAAGAGCAGTGGGCCAGGAATCTACCTTTCAGACTTTGCTTTCTCTTTGGGAATTCTTGTAGAAAAGTTTCTGCAGATTTTCTGCAGATGAACAAAAAGGCACAAAGAGATTGCCCAATCTAGCAAACTATCCTTTAGATAATACTGCCTTTCTTATGATGATACTGCTCTCAAACTGTGCTTTGGTAGCTTCTGTTCTCAGGTATTAATTATGCTAGCTGGAAAGGGAAGATGGGTCTTAAAAACAACTAACATGCAGAAGAAAGCAACGTGACACCGCTTTTTGTCTCTACCAAATGCTTTACGGCCTTTCTGTAAAACACTTGTTCTCTGTAACGTCTCTTATCCCTGTTATGCCAGAATGCAACTTCCTTCCCTGGCTATGACACATTTTCTATTGAGGCCATCACTGCTGTGAAAAGTTGAGTCCCCTCTTTTGTGTAGGACCTGGCCTCAGCTGGGACTCTGGCTGTTATTGTTGCAGAGGTTTGGTAATCTGTCCTGGATGATATGCCAAAAAGCAGTTTCCTTTTCTGAAAGTAAAGCACAGCTGGGATATACTCGTTTTAAAATGTGAAATACTGTTGATCAGTTAATTGGTGATCTCTTACCTGTTATTTGTAAGGGACAGATTGTCATCCTGGGAGGACTTGAAATTCAGCAGGGTGTGGGAGCATTACATCTTTCAAAGGGCATCTCAGCTTCTCTGCATGCCCCTTTTACTCTTTGAAGCCATTCAATATCTTAACTGTGTATCTTCTTCTGTACCCATGCTGTAGACTACCAAGCTTTATCATAGAAAAAATAAATGGTAGTTACCAGCTAACACTAAGAATATGCATATCTTTTTCTTTTCAGGGAGAACAAGTTCTACTGGCATTTGAAGCTCATATTTCCTCACTGTCATGCTGAATACACTTTAAAAGGGTACAGATTTTTATGAAGTTTAAAGTTAAAAATATTTTTATAAAGTTTAAATTAATCTTCTGAAGTTGAACTGCAAAATATTTTGATCAATTCTTATCTAGTTCTGTTACACAAGGTAAACTCAGGTATTAATTTTAGTCTTAATTAAAGGGGCATTTAAATTTAGAAAAATACTGTAAGTTATGTAGTCCTTTCCTCTCTGAAAGATAGCAGACTTTCCAAATCAGTCAAAATGTTTGGTTGTTAGTCCTTTTGTCTATGTAAATAGAGCAGCTTACATATTCATCATAGTAATACCCCTACACCTAACATACTCTGTTGTGGAGCAGATGTTCAGCAAGATTTGCCATCCCTCTTCACCTGCACTCTGGAGCTGACCTTCATACAGGGTGAAATTGTTGCACTGTTTGCTTTGTAGGAAAGTCCACAAGCATATTTTGAAAAGGCCAAAAAAATAAGCTTTTGTTGACAAATCTTTCTCCTTTTTTCCTAGCCTGAAGGGAGGTGAGAAATATGCCCTTGTCTGCTTCTGGGGCTGCAGGAACAGCATGTTTCTATTGCAGGGTTAGAAACAAGAGATACACATCTGTTTACTCCTCATATGTGCCTGTGAAATCCCAGTGCTGAAATTGAGATAAAGCTGCCCATATCTGTGCAGTATTGATGCACATTTATGATCCTGCCATAAACTACTCAGCTGTGCCACTGTAGCATGCTGATACACAGCTTCCTCCAAGTGACTCATAACAGATTTTTGTGTACATGATGAATGATGTCTCACATACTGGTTTTTATCTTTGGTGAAAGGGTGCCTGATGATAAAACACTCGTTGATATCCTCAAGCCATACATTGATCCAGTGGAGTCAGATCCTGTAGTTTGTCAAAGGTGTGTATTGAATAGTTTTTCTGCCTAGTTGATCTAATACACTAATTAAAGAAGGGAATGGTTCTGAATAAATGGCTTAAATTAGCTGCACTTTCAGCTTGCAGAGCTGAGTTCACAATTAGCAGTATATATTTAATTCCTGTGATGAAAACCATCCTAACATTCACCAACCAACTAACCCTGCGGTATAGCCACAAAATTTAAACAGGAAAAGATTAAGAAAATGGCTCATGGCATAAACATCAAATAAAGCAACTGGAATTCTAGAAAATGTAATCATAATTAACCCCAGTGGAGGTGACAGTAAACCATTTCTTCAGAGTAATTAGAAAAACTTATTAGTAATTATATACTCATATATAGGAAGTCCTTAATATGTGGCAAATTATTGTCTCCATGAAAAAGATACATTCTTTTGGCTCTTGATGTGTAAAAGATACCCATCTCTTAGGGATGATAGGAAGAAAAGTCATTGTACATAATTTCTTCATCTTTGCTTTACCTTTTTTTCAGATTAAAAATCTATACAGCATCTCCTCAGTCAGATGTACAAATTTTAATGAAAATAGAAAACAGGAACCGAAATTCTGTCAGGTAAGATGGTTCTTCAGTGCTTACTAATTAAAAATAACAAAATATTTTAACACATTTCTTAGTTTTTAATATTACAATTGGAGATTATGTAATCTCATTAATTAAATTTCATTGAATAATTACAAGCAGTCTTTAAAATGATTCAGCAAAATGCTATTTCTTTGTCTTTTAATATGTCAGCATTGAAAGTTCAGTGCAATTACTGAGTGAGTGTGCCTGCACCTGAGCTGCTTCAGGAGCAGTCCATGCCAATGTAACAGAACACAAGTTTGTGTTAAAATGTTAAATAGCTGTATTGACCCACCTAAATGTAGACATCCATTCCCTTCTGGAAGTTCCTCTGTGAATATGTTAGCCTCCCAAGGGAGTTGAAGTGATAGTTGAGGAGAGTTATCTTTTTAAATCACTGCAGCAAAAATAATGTGTTTATCAGAATGCAGTTACTGCATTTGAAATTGCATGTTTTTCTCAAAGTTACTTGCTCATCACTCTTCATGTTACCATATTTCTGGGTGTGGGCTTTTAGAATTCGGAATTCACACTTGTGCAGAATTGTTTGTCTGTTTCCAGAACAGACGATAATCTTGAGCTTCAGAATTTAACTTTAAAGAAATACTTCTTGCTGGTATAAATACCATTCTGAACACTCCACCCTGTTGTCGTTGTTACTGAAAAGGATATGTATCAGCTTAGTGTCATAACTTACTGTGGTTCACCAATGATTCCTAGTTAGGCTTCTGAAAATACATTCTTGTCTTCAAATGTAACACATGTAAATAATACTCTTCCCTAAAATATTATATGTTATTTCTAAGGGGAATAAAGGTATATTAAAAGAATTTTAGCTGTAACTGAGCTTCCTGTTTATGCTGTATTTTTTCCCCAGTAATATTAAAAAATGTGTGGTGTACTTTGAAATTCAAGCCCAGACTCTTAAATTATTTTGATTGATTTGTTTTGTATTTGCAATCATTATTTGAAGTATGGTTGTAACATTTGCCATCAGAACTGCCAGCTGGAAACCTGTTGATTTTGAAGAAACAGAGCCATGGTACTTATATGCAGTGAGAAAACATGAAAGGCCTTGGACTGCCCAGTACCCTGTGTCTGAGTTACAGGTGTGGGAACAGTGAATTTTGGGGCCACTGAAATTGTGAGAGACCAGCTGTTTCAGCTGAATGTCCAGAAGTCCATGGGGCCTGACAGGTTTCATCCTAGAGCACTGAAGAAATATTGGATGTTATGGCAAGACCCCTCTTAATCATATATTAAAGGTCTTGGGGTCTGAGGAGGTCCCTGCTGACTGGATGTCATGGTTTAAGGCAGCAGGCAGCTAAACACTGCACAGGCACTCACACAACACCCTACAGCCCCAGTGGGATGGGGAAGAGAATCAGAAAGCGAAAACTAAAACCCTTGTATTGAGATAAAGATACTTTAATAGGACAAAAAAGGAAGGGATGATGATAATGGTAAAAGAATTAGAATATACAAAACAAGTGATGCTCAGTGCAGTTGCTGACCATCCAGTGCAGCTGCTGACCAGTGTCCAGCCAGTTCCCGAGCAGCAGCCCCTGGCCAGCTTTGCTCTTAGTTTGTATACTGACCGTGTGTGATATGGAATAAAATATCCCTTTGGCCAATTGGAATCAGCTCTCCCTGCTCTGTCTTCTCCCAGCTTCTTGTGCCTTCCAGCCTACTTGCTGGTGGAGCATTGTGAGGAGCCAAAAAGACCTTGACAGTACAAGCAGTGGTCTGTCACATTTCCTCTTTTAGGAAAGAAGGAAAAGTTTGTTTTGCAACAGCAGATAAAATTCACATTTTAATCTTTTGAAGTGGAGTGTATAAGATGTGTAGAAGGCTTGGGAAAGAAACCGGTTTGATATAAAAGTTTCACTATCTATTGTGCTCATTAGTTTTTTTGTTACTTTACCATTTGCCTCTTCTGAAGTATCTATAATGCTTCCTTATGTCACAGATTTGAGCAAGAATTCTTTTTCATTAAGTTAAATTAAATTAATTTAAGTATTCTTAAATTTGAGACTCACCTGTATTCCCAGAGTCCGCCTATGTTGGTTGATAATAAAGTTGGAGTAACTGGTATTTGTCTCACTTAGTAAATGTAAAGTTTAAAGTACAAAAAAACCTGTAGAAAGTTAAAATAGAAGTGTGTATTTTGACTTGAGAACTGCAGTTCCTCACTTGGAAATTATGTGAATCTCTTCATGTAAGTTGGTGGAGCAGGCCCAGCTGGGGCAGTGCAGACAGGTCAAGGAAACAGCATACTGAAAAAAATTCCTCCTCTGGAAGGAAAGAACAAAGTTTGTTTGAAATGGTGGGACTGCTATGTCAGCATAAAATCACTTCTGTCGACATAAGCTGTGTCTGTGCCAGCAGGCACTCTCAGCGCAGTTGTTGTGACAAAGGCTCTGTGAGGGAATTCACATTTTTACTGTAGTTGCATTACAGTTCAGTAAGAGAGAATTTGTTTTGATTTATTCTCCTTCTGGTTCCTCGCCCCTAAATTAATTGGAGGCTAATGGCTCTTATTCTATAAATCAATACCTGGAATTGCAGTGAAAGTACTTGTCATTGAAACACGAGCAGCTTGCTGCTTAGTGATCTTCCCTACAGAACAAAAACTGGGTTGAGTCAGAGCTCCCTCATCTTTCTTTATCCATGTTTCTTTAACATTGGAGAGCATTAACTGTTGGTTTGTGTAGCTTTGAGTGCCACTGTCAGCTCAGAGTAATTTTTCATCCTGTGCCTCCTCACTCTGTGTGATATTAGGCTGTATATTCCTGTATTGCAAAATGCTCTTCTGTTACTTTGTGGGCAGACTGAAAGAGTAGGATTGGTGTAAGGCTACTAATACATGTAAGCCAACGTGAATGTTGTGTTATCTACAACTCCTGTGCCCACCAGAAAAATTCCTTCGAGTTGGTAGATTGGATGTTGGTTTTAGGCTTAGCAGGAGCTTTTGGAAAAAATTACTTTTCATAGATACAAATGTACATTATTGAGGAAGTGCAATGGTGTTTCAGAGAGCATCTAAGCAGGATTACTATGGGTTATAACACTTTAGTCTTCTAGTTTTAAGATAAGTATGTTACAGAAGGATTGTAGTATTTCCTGCAATTGTTTATGAAACAGGAGTTTGTGGTTTAGTTTTGGCTGTTTTCCGTGTTTCACAGCAAATCGCCCTTTTAGTTTGAAGGTTCTTTCTAGAATGCTTTAAATTTTTTGGTTTGTGTTTTTTTCTTTCTCCAGAAATATAAATTAGCCATGAAGTACAGGTTTCTCCTTTCTTACAGGAGTTTTGCAGGAAGCCACTGGTGTGCAGATATCATGGATAGCAGCCAAACATGGTGCTTACTTTCTTCTTGCTGTGTGTCTTTTATCATCAGTGGTAACAGTTCTTTAGAGAACTTTGTGATAAGTTGTTTCTGTCTTCTCTAAAACCAGCTTGTAAGAATTGTTTTCAGTATGAATTGGTAGCACTAACCAATCAATTGAGGTAACCTAAAGCATAGTTTCTCCTCACACCTTCACACCCTCTCGTCCCTACCTTTCATCTCCTGCTCTCTAAGTATTAGTTACACTTGATAGTCTTCTCATTAGCTACGCGTACTTTGTGAGGAATCTTACGAAGGAGGATTTCAGAAAACGAGTGTTACACAACTCTTCATCATTTAAAACCTTTTGGTTTTAAAGGAAGTTTGGAAAAAATCTGTGTTTGAATGGGCCAGAATGGTTTTCCATTTGGTACTCCTTGCTTCGATCACCTGTTACGCAATGCTTGGTTAGTGGTTGTTGTCCATTCTCTCCTTGACTGTGGCTGTTCAAAGAAAGGTTTCACTTCTGCCTCTTGGACGATTTTTACAGTCTACATTCTTTTATGAAGTAGTATTTTCTTTCTTCAGGATAAATTAGTGTCTTGACTATCTTCAGACCTTTATTTGGGATGCCTTTAAAGTGACTTCATATGGTAAGAGTATTGCTTTTTCCACTAAGGAAAGGAAAAATGCAACAGCCAAATTATACAGTCTGGTTTGGGAAATACACCTTCTCATTTTCCTGAGAATAGCCTTATCAGGCTTTGTGTAACAAAAAACCCTAAACCAAAATAGCAACCAGTCCTTCCCAAAAATAATTCCTTAATCAAACAGACCCTTAGTGTTTAGTAATAATAAGTTAATAGTCAGTGTTAGGTTTTTTTGTAACTACAGCTACTTCAAGAGAAATTAATTAACTCAGCCTTATCATATAAGATGATCCTTTTTATAGAAGAAAAATAACTGCAACAAACAATTTGCAGTAGATACTTTCAGAGATAATTAAATAAACCTTGATGACATTAAACCACACAAATACCTGTTACTGGGTTCAGTAACATCTTGCATGGATCTGGTTTAGATAGTTGACACTTTAATCACGTGCATTTGGTTTAATAGAATTAAAAGATAATGCTTTCTTAAGCATCAGTGTTAGGTCTTTTGTATAGTAACATTCTTTTTGTACCTATTTTGAACGGCATGTGAGTGTTGTTTCAGAATAAGTTGTTGCAGAAAACATTTTGGGAGTTTGAAGGTATAAGTAAGCATTGGCAGAATATTTCAGTGCCTGGAAAATGGAGCATGATTGGCTTTAAGAACTTTGCAAAGTCCATGGCTTTCAGTGGACCACATCCGTGAAGGAGCTGGAGTACAGAGCATGACCAGACTGTATCCTGTCCCTTTCCTGTTGTAAAACTGCCACATCATACAGGGATGGATATAGAATCAGCTGGAGAAATGTTTTCTGTATCAGTGGTACTGGTGCAGCTCATGCTTCAATTACTCAGAAAGCAAAAAATACCAAAAGGATTTTTGTGCCAGTTCCAACATCAAGGGCCTTCTTAACTCTCTGTGGTGGCACTGGCTGGTGCATATGAGAATACTGGCATGTTTGCCACTTAATTCTTGTGGACCACAGGGAAGAAAAACTGCTGAACAAGTATCAGAGGTTCTCCTCCACTAAATGCCATTGTTTTATGGTGGTGAACACTTATTTTGCTTTAACTGATTGAATTCAGTTGCTTACCAGAAGGCTGGATGATGTTAGTAATTTTGGATCACTTCCCTGTCTCAAGATCAGCTGGCAGAAATGAGAGCTATTTCCTTGGATGACTGAGCTCTGTGCTCAAAGAGAATTTTCTTTTGTAGTCTATTGTTTTTAAATAACTGAGGGTTAGATCACATCAGTAGGTTGCAGTAGTCACAGTAATAGATTTAGGAAGGTGAAGCTTTTTGCTTTAGTATGTGCAAATAAGCCAACAGACTTTCGGAAAATTGTCTTGGAATTCAAAAAGTAATAAAAAAGTAATGGAACCAAATCTTTTTTAAGGTAGTATTTAGATTATTTATTTCCCTATGATTAAAAATGTGTATTAGATACCTGTTTTGTCAGTTATTTTGAGATTATTTTTAAAAAACCTGGTATATTGAAATACATTGAAGGTAGCCTCACGTATTGATCTGTTAGTGTTTTCCTTAAGTTTTCATTCTGTCTGCCTTGGGCACTTTCTTCTGCATTATCATTTGTGAATAGCTTCATGTAAAACCAAGAGAGCTTCTAGTCCTTGCTTTCTGCTTTTCTTACATAAGTCAATTTCTTTAAAAAGTCACTGCTGTTAATGCAGTGCATGGATAAATTCTTTTTATCATCATACTGTTTCAAAAATACTACTTCATCTTGTTAAAAAAAAAGTACTATAATTGGCATTTTCTGGAAATGTTGAAAAGTGTGGGATTTATTATTTTCTAGTCTCACCTAGGAAGCAATTTCTTTTCACATTTGTGTAGTACACAGTATACGTGAGACGGAAATTAAGGGTACAAATCCGTGGCTGAACTTCTGGCCTTGGCATGAGTTGGAACAGACCCCAAGCTGGCTTTAACCTATGCCAGAAGATTGACAGTACAATTCATTACTCCTCGGTAGCTTGCAGCAGCTGGCACAAAAGCATCTCTGCCAGCTTCACAAAAGCAGGGAGCCAGCTTACAATAGTCATTCTTCACTGCACAACTGTAGTCAGGCACTAGTGACTTTGTGCTGTTCAAGGGGAAATAGAATTTGGTCTGTAGTCTGTATCTTAAACACAGCACTCCTGTGTATTAATACTTGCTGCTGTTTTTTCCCAGTGTTGGATTTTGGTTTGTGGGGTTTTTTTTAATTAAAGCTTCAGCTTTTCTTACTGAATACTTTCTTACATTTTCCTCTAGGTTATTTCAGAGCTTCAGCCATTTGAGTGACATTTTTCTCGTGCTCCTTCTTTATCTGAACATCAGTCTCTCTGCTGACAAAAGTGGTGCAGAGCAGTGAATGCCAGGTTACACAGCTTTTACTGTAAAAACCAGTCACTTTTCTTCCTAGCTACTTACATTTTTCATTGAAATCCTCTATTACACAACATAGATGGAAAGCAGAAAACTAGTCATTGCTGAGTATAAGTGTGTATGGTCTGAATCTGTAGCATGCATAGCTAAATGTTTGTGATGTCTGACTACAATTACTTGACCTTTCAAAGGATTTTTGGGATGATTTCAAAAAAAACCAGAGTTTGTCCATCTTACTATCTTGAGCAATCATTTTTTTTCTTGAAAGGGATTCCTTTATGAACCAGTAGACGCCTGTTTTTTAAAAGTAACAATCCAGTGTTTTGTAATCCATGCTGAATTCTTTTGGATGAACTGTTTTATAATTAATGGTATTGCATTAGGGTTTCTAGAGTGTCACAGCCTAGAGAGTTGCTGACTGAGACATTTATTGCACAAATATTTATTTGAAATCATAACCTCCACTCCCAAATTCTGCTATCCATATTGCAGCAAGTTAAATCCAGACAACTTGCAGGGAAGGAATATGTAAATAAAGAGGTAGAGGATGAGACAACAATAAAAGTGTTACAGGTGGCTTCAGCCAGTAGTTTGACCTGTCCAGTCACATGGTGGTGTTCTGTAAGCACCACAGGCAGATCTGAAGACTTTCAAACACTTCATATGTGCAAAGCAGGTAGGCAGACCCCAGATTCTAAAACAAAAAGAAAATTGTACAGTGTCCTCATTTCTCATCATATCTGGGCTTAAAGCATGGGAGCAGCCTACCCAGCACAGCACAGGCAGATTTTCTGTCCTCTTAGAATGTGCATCTAGGAAAGGCTGTTTCAAGAACAAATCTTGCAGTTTGCTGCAGCCTGCCATTTCTACTGGAGAAAGAGAGGAACTCCCCTGTATGTACAGAACTACGTAACGTGCATAGTTTGGAAAAAGCCTTCGTGGAAGTTCATCTGCTGTGTAGCATGCACATGTAAGGCAGACTTGAAGGCAAGAAAACAAGCCATGAAATTTAAGAAAATATTATAGTTGGATAAGCCTTGTTGAATAATCTGTTGTCCCTTGGCTGAAGAAAGGAGCTGGTGACAATGAGCTGAAGAGCCGAAGTGACATTCAAACTGCTTGTCCTATTCCAGTCTAGAATAACTGTTGTGACTTATCAAGGGGTTTAATTCAGCTCTGTGGGTTGCTGTTAAAATATTTTTCTGAAGGAAAGAGTGGATTTGATGCTGGTTTCTTGGAAGAAAAAAAACATTAAGATGCTGACTTACAGTTCGCAGAGTTTCTCACTTTCAGGGACCAGGAGCATGGGAAGGCTGAAGAGGTTTCTCCAAGCAAAGATACAAACTCCTTCCTGGACAGTTGAAGTGATAGGCTGACCTTGGAATCTGCAGCACTGTGAAACATGACAGCATAGCCATCAGTGTTTTCACAGAGACATAGTAAAGAACTTCTTCATGTTCTTGTCAGGAAGGAGAACACCTGTTATTTCCTCCTGATCTTGCCAGAGGGGAATCCCTCTGTTTTTTCTCTTATTTGAAGGAAATGAGCTAGGGCTGATTGTTTCAACATTGCAAAGCAGGGAATTGACCTTCCTGCTTGTTTCCCAAGAGAATAATTTATTTCATAGCTTTTCCTTTCCATTGTAAAGCATTGGTAACATATTACCTTAATGGAAGGTTTATGGCACTGTGATTCCCATGAAAATAAGAATAAATTTGTAAATATGCTTCCACCATTCAATACAGACCATTAAAGGTATTTAGATTATCTCCATATGAGCCAAATTTGGAAGTTAATATTTGCTATTTGAGGATTCAAAATTAGAGAAGTATCAGTTCTTCCTGAAGTGGTGCTTCATTGGATTAACCCAAGCACAATAACAAAAGCATTGCCAATTTACAATGACTGGTTTCTTGTCTTTATTTTAGCAGTGCACTGCTTGCTTACATTAATTTGTCAATTGAGGTTTGACCTATTAATTTCCTGAACTTGATGTATTAAGAGTTTTTCATTGCGTGCTTTGATATTTCTTGCTACAACTTGTACCTCTAAAATTATTTGCAGTTGGGTTTCATGGGGCTGTGTATCAGAGTGCTGTCATTAAAGCAGACTTATGACATTGGCTTTTTCCCTGTGATCATGCCAGTATTGTATTAGTGGTACAAGTTTCATATTTTGACTTCCCTGCATTTTGGGGGAACCGTGCACAGCTTTTACTCATACTAAATAGGCCATTGATGCCATTTCAGTTTTTGAAACTTGAGGTATTCATCTGCAGCTCACTGTCTTATTAATCAGAACTTTTCCCTTGTGAAATTCTGTATTAACAGTCTTCTGGCTGTCATTAACTCAAGCTGTTTTGTTGCTTCATCTAAGTCATGTAGTGGCTGTACATGATTGTGGTTTACCCTTTTTTGGTATGTCAGCTCTATAATATTTGAAGAGTTGTAAACCTTGAGCTTCTGATAAGTTTGTGAAGCTGCCTGGCTTCACAATGTGAGTAAACTCCCATGTGTGTAAAGAACTATTGCCGGGATGCAGTTGAATTATAGCATCTTTACTTGCTGCTGGATTTTTGTTCTTTTTTTTCATTATGTCTTATGAGATGGGGAAAGTATTTGCATTCTTGACATTCAGTATCACTTTATTTCTGTATTCTTTGCACCAAATTCTGCCAAATGCAAGAAACTGACATTTGCTGGTTTCACATTTTCCTTTTGTTTTGTTGTACTGTGTTTTATAACTAAAAGATGCAGAATGTTCTGTACTTCAGTTAATCTTTAGATCATTATTGTGATCCTGAATCTTTTTACCACATCACTCTTAAAGCTCAGTCCACTAAATTGTTGAAGCAGTTGCCTTATCTGCTTTATGGGTTTTGAAATGAATTGATATATTTTTCCATTTTTGTCATTAAACAACTTTTACTGTTCTTTTTTTCTTTGTGCAATTGCCTCATTCTCAAGAGGCTTAAACAGGGACAGTCTTTGTGCTTCTATGGTGACATATTTGTAGTGCTACTTTGCTTCTCTCTCCTTTCCGCTGACTGTTTTGTATATTTTCTAGGGTATAAGTGAACAAACCAATGAATCTTTCTGGACATCTACTGTTGTGTCAAATAATTTGGGTGACAATTGTTGTTCCTGCTATCTTCACCTGGGTATTACTTTTTTTCTTCCGGGATGTTTAAACTCCCTGAAATATGTTTGTAATAAGAGGGGGGTTGTGAATTCAGTTTCTCTTTTCCCCATTTTACACTTGAGTTTTCAACAGTTCTTAGATTTCCCTAGTGGCAGAGCCTCTTACAGCTCATAAAAGAGAGGAGACCATAGATTGTTACAGCTTGTCTTATTATGGCCATTATTTGAGGATGACCTGTGACCAAAATATGACAAGGAAAAGGAACAGCTTCATGGTTTTCTCATTATTTGCACATGCCTTTATGTACTCAGTGAATGTAGGTGTAGTTAGGAGATGGTGATGATGTCCAAGATGCTTTCCTGTTATGCTGGCAACTTTTCTTCATGTACTTTTTTAATTGGTTCCTAGCGGGACTTGTGGTCCAAATGCTTGAAGAGCAGATTTCTTGTCCTAGTTTTCTTTTTCTTTTCCAGAAAAAGCACATTTTTGATGAAAGTGTTATTCAGGTAACAGTAGTATGGAGGAGAGGTTACTGGACATTTATTGAGGCAAATTATGGAGGTCCTAGACCAGGAGAAGAAACATAGTGTAAGATGTAGTATATATATTTTTTTCATTAAAATATCAACTTGAGCTAGGTTCCCATCCTCTTTCCTTAAAACTGTGTTCAGGCAGAGTATTCCCTCATATTGTTTTGCTGTTGATAAGAGTTAGTTATAAAGGAAGTCTTTTGTTTGTTTGTTTGTTTCTAAGATCCATGCTGTTTTGCTCATTGAGTTTTCTAATTTTTTCATGTATCTGGACTAAAAATTTCACTGGTTTAAGTTTTTTAGAATGTCAGAATTCTGGAGACAGTTAAATATAAATACAAATATAAGTATTGTGCATTATTTCAATATATTGTATTTGCTTTCTGCCATACAACTTTCCTTTCATACCTAATTGAAGAGTGCATTTCCCTACTTCCATGTTCACCAAATCATAACCACACGAAGAGGTTATTCACCACTTAGGAATGAAAGTCCATCTGTTAGTTATTATCTTTGCTGTACTGCAGCACTTCAGAATGAGTGCTTGGGAGAGGCTTTAAAATGCTGTACCCAGTCTTTGCCCCCTGTTAAGCATATGCAGATACCTAGGAAATGGTACCCTGTTTGAAAAAAAATCCCTCATTATTCCCGTAAGCTAGCGTAACTTTGGTTGTGGATTTTTAGGACTAGGCCCAAAATAGATAGCATGATTTATTGTATCTGAGTTATGCCAAGTAAATACCTCGATGTTTCCACTGAGTTCTAGGAAGAAAAATCATCTTTGTGTAAAATATGTGCAAGCAGTTTAGTTGATCTCTCTCACAGGAAAATTGTCAACGTCGTTAGACAAATATGCATTTTGGTAATATTTATAATTATTTAGATAGCTAAAACTTGTTTGCTCTCCTTTCAGTGTCTAAAAGACTAAACTAAAGAAATAACATGGTTACAGTTTATCTTTAATTCCAGATTGCAGATTTTTCTTTATTATTATTAAAATCAAAGTTCCTGTAGATGACATTCAGGAAAACCTGATCAGCAGGGAATTTCCTTCTGTCTGAACTCGTGGAGACAAGTTACACCACTGTGATGAGAGCCACAGGCTCCAGCTGAGGGGAACTTGTTGTGATGCAGTGACCTAATGCAGCATTCCTGCCTGTGGGAGACAGATTAGGAGACTGAATTGCTGAATTCCTGGAAGGTGGTGGAATAACTATAGATAGTGAAACTAGCCTTTGCAGAAACTCACAGATGCTATCAGAAGTGCAGAGCCTCATTAATTTCAGTATTTTGTGAAAGGTAACAAGTTTTCATAGAGCAAATATAATAGTTTATATGGGAACTGATGTGGGATTGCTGAATCTTGCTAAATTTTCTCAATTGTCAAAATTTTTGTAGGCTTTTAAACTGCCTGCTGGCAGGCAAATTCTATTTAATTTTGGTTCTTCAAAAAGCAGTTATTGTTATTTCATTCCAACTAAAATCAAAAGCTGTTGTCTGCTAAGATCATCTCTTTGTGGTCCTTATAAATGGAGTCGTTTCTTATTAAGAAAAAATCCAGGCCTATTTATTGCTTTGCGACATGGGCATAAAGCTTTGCTTGGGGCAAGAAAATAATCAAGAAAGCGTATTATTAGATGGTGGGTGTTGTTCAGGGAGGCTGAGGGAACGTAAGGAAGGGAGAGAGAAAATATGTGGAAAGTAAATACCAGGGAGGAAAGAAGATGGAGAGGGAAGATGCCAAGAGAAGTCCTGCTGGATATAGGGATCAGAAAGCCGTAGTGCAGACAGTTTGTGTGAACTGGGCAGTGGGAGAAAAGAGAGAGCAGGGGGAGGGTTTAAAAGAAAGATGTTGAAGATGGGTGTTAAGGTGATGGTTTTGTTGACATGGTCAGTTAGTTTGGAGCCAGGCTTATCTCAAATCCATCCTGGCATGAAGAGCTGAAGGGGCTTGTTTAGGATGACAGCCTCAGTTGAGTTGGTTCCTGCAACTAGCCCTGGAGCATGGAAGAGTCTGAGTGAAAGGATAGACTTACACTGGATATTCTTCGTTTTACTGGGTTGTCACTTGAAATGGCAGTGAAGGAGCTTGAAAAAGGTTACAGCTCCTTCTAGGTTCTTACTAAGCAGGCTACATGCTCCCAATGATAGAAAAGAAGTATGTAAAAATGGTGATATAAGGATATCTGGTAATATCTGATTGTGAAGTTCTTCCTATTCTATCTCCTACTTGTGGTGAGACCAATTTGCTGCACTTACAAGGAAGGATCTGCTCTTCCAGTGTTCCCCTACATCCTCAGCTCATCCTGGTGAGCAATCACTATAGGAAGTTACAAGACTTGTAAAAATTCTATTCAATTTCATTTTTCTCCAAACAGGTCTAGCATTTTCATAAGTAAAAATTGGCAGTGTATGTGTATAGGCTTCTGGTTAAACCCAACAGGGCAGTCTTCTTTTGCCCATAGGTCTGTATTGTTCACCTTCTGATGTGTGACTTTGTTCTAGTTCAGGGATGAAATTGTGAAGATTTTTATCCTTACAAGGTCTTTCAGAGATAACCTGAAAAATCAGTCTTTATCAGAAGTTTATTAGACTTTGGAATTGATGTGACAAATAATAGTTTTCTTTTGAGATCTCTTAAGCATGCACAGTCAAGGAAGAGCCTGACAGGTGGATTAGCAGAAAACCTTAACTTGCACTTGTGTATGAAGTAGAGAATGTGCTAGACCGACATCTTTTGGATAGCACAGACAGTAACAGACAAGTTTAAATAAGAGAAGCATTAAGCTCCTTTGTTATATTCTTCCTGAAATTTACAGCCCACATTATGCACTAAAAATGTAGATGTTTTCTGTGTCACTGTCAACCAATAAAATTTACTTTAACAAAAAAAAGATAAAGCTCTGACTCAGTGATCTAACACTTCAGTAATTTACTATCATAAAACAGTTTTAAGTACAAATGTTTTATCTTATGCCAAACTGGACGCTAAAGATGTTTTGTCTAAAATATGAGATAATGGAAAGTGTATTGTGGCATGTGAATTACTTTAGCCTCTTGGTGGTAAATGTTTGCTTAACCAGAAAGGAATGTGTTGAGGTCCTTGCCAAAGAAAAGGTATTGCCATACTTTGCATTTAGAGTACTGTAAATAAAGCAGTAAATATGTTTCTGTTCATGTGTGTTAATCCACAAGTTATGAATGCATTCATTCAATAAGAAATGTAATATACTGTTATCCTTTTTAAAGGGTTTCAGTAAGAAGAGGTCATAATTACTTTGGCTTGAGAGAAACATGAAACCAAATATTTTCATGATGATTTGAAGTTGAATATGAGAGAATTTTTGCTCAAACTAAGTTTTCCTTAAATCCCAGAAACTCAATTCCTGGTTTACCTCCAATATTCTTCTTCTGTGCTGTCCCAATGTACTGTTTTTAATCACATATTTCTGTAAATCATAAAGCATATAATTTCTTTCACCTATCCCATGTTGGTTTTGGCAAAAGAAAACACAACTGCATAATATGTTAATGATCAGAGGAGGCAGAGCAGCTATGGGAAATACTCCACTACTGCCTTCACTGTATTTTGCTTTTGAACTTCATTTGCCCTTAGCTGATACAATAGCTTAGTGATAATTTAATAATGCTGCTTACAGAAAGAATTGCATAACTCAGATTGCAGAGTAATAATATCAGAGCATCCTTTGGATGCTGCAGTTACAGCAAGTGAAAGCAACACGGTCTTTCTTTAGAGCACTTGGAAATACCCCTTCCTTTCCCCAAAATCCCACATCCAGGTTTCCAGTTAGAGAGTTGAGAGAGAATATCAGTTTGGGAGAGTAATTGTGGAGAGGATGCTCAGTTTACTTGTCATTACTTGTGGCATTTGTTATGCACCTGGTTTCCCTCTTTGGGGTGAAGAGGAGCCCTTTCTGGGGAAGGACTGTGCCTGTGAGTCCTGTGGCTCTGAAGCACACACACGCAGGGCTTTCTTCTGCAGGGAGCTTGTGGCTGAAGGTGCTGTAAGCAGGGATTTGCTCTGGCATAACAGGAGCATTGTAGCACCTTTTAAACATTTTTGCTGCAATGCTCAGAACAAGGATATCTCTCCTACAACAACAGAGTTCTAAGTGCTTCCAGTATAACTGTGCTTTAGTAGTTGGTCAGATGTGCTGTTTATTGCACCTTCCCAGGGCTTCACTGGTAATTCATAAGCAAATGTGATCAATAAGGTACACTACTAACCACATAAATAAAACCTGTAGTGTTAAAGCCCATAGTAGAGCATTGTTAGTTTTAATTTAGAACCAGCTTTTGATAAATGTGTCAATTTTGGTAACCCTATGTCCGTATGTGATTTGCTAAAGATTCATTAAGACACAATAAAACATTTCAGCCCTTAGAGAAATTTGACTTTCATTCTCCTTTTGTTTTTTATGTTAATGTTAGGAGGGTTTAAAAAAAATAATAATTATATAATAAGACTGGATATGTAATTTGAATTAGAAGACAGTTCTTCTGGACGTGGTACCACCTGAAAATTATTTTAAATGTCAGAAAGCTTTTTGCGTTTTTCTTTTCCCAGCAAATGTACATTATGTTCTTGCTAGTGTTAAAATCCAAAATAAACTTCCTGTTATTTTTAAGGTACAATGAACTGGACGCCAGTAGAAGCCTCCTAGACAATTTGAAAGGCAAAGTAATAATTGAGTATCCAACATTATTTGTGGTCTTGAAAACACTGAAGAATGACATGGTGATTCTTGGCCAAGGTGAGCATATATTTATTTCCTGGTATGTTATACGTGGATATTTCGGTTACATAAATGGTAGTTAAGGATGTACCTACTAATAATGCTAGGAATGAGCAATGTGTCTTTTATTTCCTTCTGAAACTAAAAGATTGTTATAAAAAGCTGTTATCAATGCTCTGTCTTAAAACTGCTGGCTGATGGTGTACACCCATGAGCTGTATTGTGTGTGTTTTTTCTAACTTTGTTTACTGGTGCTTTGCTGTATTTTTAATATATTTTTAGCCACTAAGGTAAAACAACTATTCAGACTTGTGCTAATTTTTATGTAGCAAAGTTTAACAGAGTTGATTATTTCTTAAACAGTCAGACTGTCTGGGGAAGATGAGTTTTAAGTAAGCCTGCTAACCATGAAAATTTCCATTACTTTCTAGCATAGCTTCTAATATTGGACAAATAATTCTTAATTGTGAGATATTTGTTAGAAATAATAATGGCAAAGTAGCTATTTGGGTGGGTTAAAAGCACGGTGTTATCTTTTGAAAATTACTTTGTTGAGGGAAAATTTTCATCTTGGAGTTAATTTGGAAGAGAGTCCAGGTCTAGCAGAAATTTGCTCTTAGTTTTTAAGCTAATTGCCATTTTTCTCCACAGTATAAAGGCTTCATGTCCCAGCATCTCTTTCTGCATCTACTGAAATAGTGAATGAGTTCTCATCTCCTAGTCCAACACCTAGTCACCTTAGTTATCATATTCCATACTTTTCAGTCATGAGCCAGATTCTTACAGATTTTTGAGTGAAAGCTTTGAGATATATTTGCAATTACTGTTTCCCCGCAGCAGCTCAGTTATGGCTCTATGTGTGTATAATGTGACTGCTGAAATATGTGACTGGAGAGATTGCACCAGTGATACCAGACCTCCGTGGGTCGTGGCTGTTCTGGCTGGATTACACTCAGTGATGCACGGAGTGAGAGCCATCTGCTCCCAGAGATATGGCCTGCAAAAATTCCCTGTGCTATGCACTGCTAGGGCTTCTTAGTGAGAGAGGACACCAGGGGATTAGGTGGGAGTCTGGTCTGAGTAACTGGGCTCACTGATACTCATCCTGGGAGTGCACATACAGACACTGGAGTACTTGAGGCTAGGTACTTTTGGGTTTATCCACTATTTCTTGATCTAGGATCCTTGCTTTTCAATAGTCAGCTGTACTCCTATGATTTAGAGGTCAGGACAGAATTACAATTGTTTGACTCATACACTTAAACTATGTAGAGTTGTTGTCATTGTCTCCTGAGCTAATAGGGAGGTTGTCCTTTTCAGGGTATAGATTCAAGTAATTGTTGGTTGAACAACTGTATTTTTGAGGTCATGCTGCTGCAGCACCTACCTGACTCTGTAAAAGGCAGAGAAGAAGGGGAGGAGAGCACCAGTAATAGCTGGGAAGTGCCAACAGCCCTGTCACGGGGCAGTGCAAGTGTGTTTCTTAAAGACTGTAACCTTCCTGTGCTGCAGAGATCATTAGATTAATAATCATCCCTGAACATGAGATTCTGAGAACGCTTAAGAGCTATTTCAGGTTTGGGGAACCATTAATTTCTGTTGTTGTTTTAACTGTTTCTATAGACTCCATAAAAATTGATTGAATGGTTTCCCTGTTGAGGTGGTATAACATAGCAAAAGTTACAGCTAGGGGCAAAAATATAATGATTTTCATTACTTTTATCATCACTTACTGTCATCTTCTTGATTAAGGTATCAGTAATCAACTTCAGCCTTGAGTTAAGTTTGGACCCTGTGTTCTTGATGTTTTTTCTCTTAAAAGTGGAAGCCTGTGACAATAACTTTAGATTCTTTGAAGAAAAGCATGTTCAGAACATGAATATAAAAGTTGGAGGACTGTTGTGTGACTGTACTCTGCCTGAAGATGAAATACCTCTTCTGTTGGAGTATGTCACAATGATCGTCTTCTTTTCTATGTCATCTTTACAGAATATAGGAGAAAAAAAAAAGTTTTCAAATTGCTTTAGCAGTTGCATTCACAGATAATTGCCAAGAGTGCAAATCTTAGATTCACATTCAGTCCAAGGAGAAGTCTGCTGTAATCAGAGAGGTACTTGAGCCCCTTCCCATCTCCCAAGAACTGACCTTTCTGCGACAGTATCTTCTGTGTTTCTTGCAGTCCGGTTTCTTTGCCATGTATGGCTTTTTGTATCCGTTGCCTGCTCCTCCTAAGCCATCCATCCTGCTCTTGCTTGTGCAGTTGCCGCCGATGGCGCTGCCGCGGCCCTGGCGCAGCCGGCGGGACGCACGTGCTGCTGGGAGCGCCTGTCCCGCGCCGCTCCCGCTGCCTTCAGCGAACAGCCGCCTCACCGAGGCCGTGCCTGCCAGGGGGCCTCAGGCTGCCACAGCCCTGCTGGCCCTGTTTGCCAGGCTAGGACAAGAAACAAAGTCTTGTGGGAGTTTAACTGCTAAAATACCGTGTCTTTACTGAGCAATCTCAGATCCTTCCCCTTCCCCAGGAAGAACAGAGGCAAGTTTTCGTAGGCACAGCAACAGGCACATGCTGGGGAAGCATCACCATTCTCCCCAAGATTCAAATAGTAACCTCCAGGCACTGGGGGACAGCTAGAGCTGGACACCTTCAGAGAGAAACTGCTAGGATTTAATGACTATAAAGCCTATTTCTCCCATACTTCTTTTCGGAAATGGCTGAAGTATTTTGGCTGAAACTTTCAACTACATAAGGAAAATAAGGATTGAGGAAGGAGATTGCCACTGAAAAACTTAAACCCAGAGTTTGAATTGTACATTATAAGTAAACTGCAGACAGTTTTATGGTGGGAAGGATTGGGCAATCTTAATTTATAGGCAAAGCTGTCAGCACCATACAAATATGCTCTTTTTAAGTTAAGATAATCTATAATTCCTGTTAAATAAAATCTACTGTAACAGACAAAAGTAAAGCTAAAATATGTCTGTTGAGCTTTGCTGTGAGTCAGAAGATTGCCACATTCTTTTATATGATGTTTTGATGCTTGACTTGCTTAATAGCAAAAACTACAGGTGCTCTGATTTCAGCATACAAGGTCAGTCATGGCTGAAGATAGCAGGGGATTATAGAAGCTTTCACAGGACTTAGGGGCAAAAACAATCCTTACTTTGTGCATTACTCAGTACATATCTGGCATATAAATGTTAATTGATTATACACTAGATTTAATGTAGACAAAATGTGACCTCTGATGTTTCTGGGTGAAATGCTTCTATTTTCTTGAACAAATTCCTTGGAAACTGTACAGGTGCACACCGTGTCCTGTGTATTATCCGTGTTTGCGAGCTGTAGAACTTATCTTGACAAGACAGTAACTATACTTCATCAGCTCCCTCTTGGTAACATTCTCTTAATGAAGCATCTGATACTAAATGCTCAAAAACATCTTTAAATTCATAGATCAAATACTGAAAATAACAATGAGAGCAGAGTGTGAATCATGGGCCTGCTTTGCTGTAGTTTATTTTTGTGCTGCTTGAGTGTCACCAACCAGTGGCATTTGGTGACCTCACCACAAGGTCAGCAGGGACACTGCTTGCTAAAGAAGGATCCATGGTGTGTGAGGCTGAAGACCAGTTTTGGAAATGAGAGTTTCACTATATGATCTCAGCAGAGCACAGTAGCCTTGGCCTAAAGCACAAGTTATTGTGCTCCTTGAACCTCATCAGCCTTAGCTTGTGGATTTACATAGTTTATCACTATCTTTGGGATGCTGGAACATGTGGAGGAAGCACATAGCTACATCATTTTAATTTTCCATTTCTATTCAGAATTTCTGTGTAGTTCCACATCTTCACTGAAATGCTAATAAAAGTGTAAATTATTTTTAACTCATTACAGTTGTGATATATGTATGTAGCATCACAGAAAATGACATTTAAAACAATCCAAAATAATAATTTTCTGTTCTCAGTAGATGAAGAGTTTTGTGGGGATAAATACTCTGCTTTCCTACTTGACTGAAAGACCAAGATTTAAAAACTAAAAGAAATTGTCAAGATTGTTTTGCTTTCTCCTTCAAGAAAGTCCTATCCAGGGCTTTATCAAACCATGTTATGAGGCTGGTTATGTCTCATGAAATAGCTGTCCTAAAGGAAAGTGTGAATAAAAGGAAAAGAAGATACGAAACTGCTTCTGTTTGATGAGCAAACAACATTGCTGAAACTAATTGTTTTTTGTGTTCTGCATCCTCAGATGGCAGTGAACCTGCGGAGAACTCGGACAATGAAAGCTCATCCCTTTCATCTGTGGAAGAAGGGGAAATTCGGGACAGTTCCTGACAGTTCTTTGAGAGAAAAGGGTGGAATGAGCTTTTATTTTTTTAATTATTTAATTAAACCTTTTTTTATACAGCTAAGTTCCTAGAGGTTTGACTTAATTTCCTTCATTAAAGGTAGCACTCCCAAAGTGCTTGACTATTTTTGGGTTTAATAATGCATATTTAGGGATGTAAATAAAGAGATGGGAAACTGTGGTTCCAGGAAAAAAAAAAATTATTCTAATTTAATTGCAGTCTTTCATTGCACCATTGTTTTTCCTTTTTCCCTAACCAGCTCAGTGCCAAATTCTTGGGTTTAAATATCTGATCACGTATTTGTATTTATATGTGAATTTGAGTCTTAATGCTCAAATTTACTGGAAGAAAATGTACGGTTGTTTCATTAATTTCCTTTTAGAGTCTTTCTGTGTAATGCTGAGCTGCTGAAAATGGTCTTAGGTTACTTTTGACCTTAATCTTCTCTGGTGACATTTTGGGTACCTGCTGCAATACTTTTTGGTTTTGGTTTGGTTTTTTTTTTATTCCTTACTTGGTTGCATCTTGTTTCATGTGTTAAAGGACAGCTCAGACTGTGTTTTCAGGGTGCCATGTTGCTGTATGTTTAGTCTTCTTTCCAGATCTTCTAAATTAGCGTGGGTTTTAAAATCCGTAGAAATGAATGCATAGACTGGCACTAATGCAAGTAAGTTGGACTTCTAAAGAATGCTCATGTTATGCATCTCATATTCCTAGTATACCTGCTGAAGTTAGGTATTGTAAATACGTACTGGTATATCAGCTAAATCTACCTACTCAAAACCAAATAAACTGTAAAGGAAAAAACAGATTTCTGTACTGTATCATCTGCTGACAGTTGTTAACTTCTGAGAAGATTTCTAGATCACAGATCACTTATCCCTGTATCCAAGTCCCCTGTGTCTGTGGGGTCTGTTGGAGGATGGGAACATCATCAGAGAGGATAAGCCCCTCTGCCCATTGCACCAGGGTGTTCTCATGAATCAGCATCAGCCTTTGCCTGAGTTTGCAGGGGTCTGGCCAAGCCATCATTTGTAAAGTCCTCAGGACACAATCAGTCTATAAACAGTTCTCTTAGGTTGTTGCTGCCTTTTTTGTTCCCCAGTCTCTGTCTCCTGCTTTGTGTGTTGGTGGCCTGGTGTGTATGGTAAATTGCCCCAAAGGTGGTATTTCAGTCTTGAGTGTACTTCTGCCAGTGCTGACATCATAGGTAGAAGTACAACAGAAAGCACTGAGGGAACTTGTGGAGGTCTCAGGAGGCTGTGGGAGCAGTACAGGAGAGGGCTCAGGCTTCCAGGCTCTTAAGCCTGAGCTTCAGGGCACCAGGCTGCTGGCTCCTCACCAGTCATGCTGCATGGAGAGGGTTTTTGAGATGTTCAGAGTTTTAGAAGGTTTTCTTTTTCCTTGTGAAGAATTTGTAGTTAAAAAATTGTTTGCCGTGACATCTTGCTGCTGAAGTTTGGACAGAGCATCAGACCTTTGTAGTCACATACTACTTTTTCTCCCAGTGGTATCGTGTCCTTTCTCTTGTGTGTTTTGCAACCCTGGTAAAACAGAAAAGTTTTTCTTCTTGCCTGGCAGTAACCACCTGTGCTCTGTTTTCTTTTTTAGTCATTGTTGGTCCTCTGCCCACCTCTTGTTTCAATATTTGTTTTTTTAACCCTTTTTAGAGGACCAGGATTCCTAGCTATAGGTACTGCTTTCATATTTTTTCAGTTCAGTGGAAGTGAAAAAGCTTTTCCTAATCAGTGATTGCTGCACACTGACTTGGTAGTCACAAATTACTTTAAACCAGTCTTGAACTCATTCACAGTAATACCAGTAAAAGAGCAGAACAGCAAAACTGCCACAGTTCATTTGCCAGAAAATGTTTCATCTGGAGTAAGAGCATGGCATTTCTGTTGGCGTCATGGCACTGTGAAAATGAGAGTGCTGCAAATACGAGTGTTGATGTGCATGTGTGTGTGATTAGTCTTTGGCTGAGGAACACAGATTTGTGATTTGCATTGCTTTCCTATGCTCTTGGGGGTTTTCATGAGTTGTACTAAAGGGTTTGCCTGTGGGGTTTTTATTCTTACATAAACCTACTTTAAGCTTCCTTGCGAGTCAAACACAACGTAATTTATTTTTAAATGAAGATGCTGTTAAATCTATCCTTCAGATTTAAATCCTTCTCTACCTTAAAGAAGGCTTTAAAAATGATTAAGGAGCATTCCTCTGGTCGTTCCTAGAACTGAAATTTCCCAGACAAGGCTGGGAACCATCTTCCAGAGTTCAGTCAGATTGAGAGTAAAAGGCCTTGGTAAAATTTGTCATTCATTCCTAGGTTACCTGTTACTACTGTTTTTACAGTTAGACTAGTTGGAACAGAGGTGATTCATCAAATACAAACCAAAATGCAGTTCAGGTATTTTATTCAGTTTTGCTAAGCTTTTTCAATTTTTCTTTATAATAAGAAATCAAAATTTGTATTAGTGGTAATTCTTCATAATAATAAGGTTACTGATTTAGTCAAAGTTTATGCACTCCTTGGCTAGGCAGATGTTTTTTAACACTTAAGGAAAGTTTTTAATTTCTGAGTGACTTAACCTGGAACCTTGTAATAAACTGAAGAGAGTAAAAGCATCTTCTGTATTTTCAAATTTCTGGTCAAGCACTAGAAATTTAAGACGTGGAGCTGAGGCTGCCTAGAAGACTTCAGTTCTGTCCACTTGGAAAGCATACTGTTGTAGTCATATTGCACACAGATCCCTACAGGACTCTGCCTTGATTCAGAACAGATCATGTCTGTGAATGAAAACTGTGTGATGTTGTTTTAATCTTCGTCATTCAACACCAGCTTGCGTTGAGTGCTTGATTTTATGCCTACTATGCTTACTCATTTATTTTCCTCTATAAACTGTTTGTCACAGAAGGAACAAGCTATTTCTGTGTGGCGTTGTTACAGCATTTCTTTTAATGTTTAGACTTTTCAGCATGCTTGAGCTGAAGGACTGTCAGCTTACAAAGAGTAAAGGCTCTTCTCTTGAATGAATGTACTACTTCAAAAAATTTAAAGCTTAATGATGTCATCCCTTTCACAAACCTTAAAGGACAAAAATAGAGCATAGCTAAGCACACAGCGATAGCTGAGAGGTAGGACTGAGTCAGCCATAGGAGAGAACTTGGTTCTTTTCCTTTTTTGTATAACTTCATGGGGGTATGAGGCATAATTGAGTTGTCATGGGCAAACAACGTTCTACCCCCTGTCAGTGTAACAGCGAAGTTTTGAATGAACGCGTGTGAATTCTAAGTTTTGCTGCATTTATCTTGGCATTAGGAATTGCTGATCCGTAGAGGAAAAGAGGGTCATGTCACAGAATGTGTGGCTGGCACTGGTCCTTACAGACACGCTGGTTTTGTTACTGCAGTCAGCTGCAGTTTTACTCTGCATTAGGGAACATCTCCCTGCGTGCAGAACACGCACTCTAGTCTAGAGCAGTACATGGATTTCTAAGTTCATGGGAGTGCTGAGAGCAAGTCCCAGCTACGTGTTGTGTATCAGCAGAGCTGGGATGCAGTCCTTGCCCTGCCAGATATGGCTGTTCTCTGTTGACATCTGTAGGAGCTGAGAATGTGTAACACCATGCAAAAGCAGGCTTTCCAGGGGTAAATGTACAGCTGTGATGATGTAACTTCAGGCCCTGTTTAGTCACAAACATTTCATTCTGCTTCAAGTCCCACACTCTTTTCCTGAAAACATTTATTCTTCCGCCCTCCAAAGGAAAAAATATCGTGAATTTATGTTTATGTTGTTGCTATGACATTCAGTTAAACTGTACGCAGATGCAGGTTCTGTTAATAAGAGAAAAAGAAATGAACTGTGTACTTCAGTGAACAAAGATTATGCTGTGTTTGTATTAAAATGTTGCTATGACAGTGCATATGGTTTTATTTGCTGGAAATCTGTGGTAAAATGGAAATAAGTCACATATATGCAAGACAAGCAATAGCAGCAAAAATAACTCAAATGCTGAAACTGAAAGGGAAGTTACAGATGACATGTAAAAGGAAGAAAAAACAGGGATGGTTGTTCTGCTGTCTGTCTGTGATGTGATAACAGAAATGTGTTCTCACTGTGCCCCAGCAGGTCTCAGTGACCCATGGTACAGTAACTTTGCTCTAATGATGCTTTTATTGTGAGAGCTTCTTTCCCTCAATGGCCCTGTGCATTGTAGCTTTTTTGTTGTTGCTTTAGAAGCAAAATTCCCTTGGCTTGGCCTGATTTCACCACTGCTAACTTCCTGCAGAAAAGCATTTCTAGGCTATCCTACTATAGTAGGCTTTTTGGCAGGAAAAATCAGCAGAGTGAAAAAATATGGAAAGCCACTTACTCTTGAGGTAAGGGGAAGTCTTTGTGAACTCGTGATAGAAACAGTGGATTTAAATTCTTTTTTTTTTAACTGGCACAGTAGTCCTTGTATTTATCTAAGCCATTTGCTTGAGACTTCTTTTTGCATCAGCTTCATCAGTACAGCTGTTCATGTGGTTGCATGACAAATCAGAATTATTTCAAAATAATCTGCCAGAGAAGGAGGGATAGAAATGAGAGAGGGAGTCTTTTTTTTTAGAGAATAAGTAACTACACTGCGAGCTGGTTGGTTCCTGCATCATTCCAGCTGGTGGAAAAGCAAAAGTGGTTTTAAAATTACATTGCCACTTTCTTCCTATCATCCCTGTTCTGCCTCAAGGAGAAGGAGGAAACAACTGTGAAAACTGCTGTTGCCATTTTCCACTCCTTTTCCACTCCTTGCTTCCAGGTTCTCTACTGGAACTGTATTGTAGCTCCAGAACTTGTTTTGCCAAGAGTGCCAATATGGACTAGAGCTGTGCTGAAGTGCAGTAAAAATTAAGTTGGTGGATGTAGATACTAATGAAAAAGAAGGGGTGGGTGGCATTAAAAACTTGCCAAGAAGTCCCCATCACCTTCACACAGCCGGGAAGGGCAACTGTATCCTGGGGGGATCAGGCACAGCACCGGCAGCCAGGCAAGGGAGGGGATTGTCCTGCTGTGCTCTGCACTGGCGTGGCCTCACCTCCAGTCCTGGGGGCATGTTTGGGCACCACAATATAAGAAAGACATTAAACTATTAATGGAGAGAGTCCAAAGGAGGCCACGAGGATGGTGAAGGGCCTTGAGGGGAAGTGGTGTGACAAGTGACTGAGGTCACTTTGTCTGTTCAGCCTGCAGAAGAGGAGACTGAGGGGAGACCTCACTGCAATTATAACTTCCTCGTGAGGGGAAGTGGAGGGGCAAGTACCAAACTCTTCGCTCTCCTGACCAGTGACAGGACTTGAGGTAATGGACTGAAGCTGAGTCAGGAGGTTTGGTTTGGTTATCATGAAAAGGTTCTTCACCCAGAGGGTGGTGGGGCACTGGAATAGGCACCCCAGGGCAGTGGTCACAGCACCAAGCCTAACAGAGTTCAGGAAGTGTTTGGACAATGCTTTTGGGCACATGCGGTGACTCTTGGGATTTCCTGCACAGGGCCAAGAGTTGGAACCAATGATCCTGTTGTGTCCCTTCCAACTCAGTATATTCTGTGATTCTGTGATCTAAATTCTCAGTGGTATCTCTTTGTTGACCTTTTTTCCCAACCTCTACTTTAAGCTGTGCTTGGGCATCTGTTTTGATTTTAGTGGCATTGTTCCACTACAACACAAATATCTGCCTCTGTAGAGAAAAATATATTTTCCTATTTCAGGTTCTTAATAGACTTGCTGGTTTTACAGCCATGCCATCTCGATGTCTGATTTTGTCAAGTTAATGAACTGGTTGGTGTGAGATGCTGAAGGAAATGAGTAATTTCAGAGAAACTGATGTCTTTGACTTGGCTGGTTTTTTTTGATCTGATGTTCAGTGTTCTCAAAGTACTGCTGAGCTACACTGCTGACTGTTTCACTCACACTTTAATGCAGTCCCTTCACTCTGCATTCGTCAGGAGGTGAAGTTGTTACTGTACATGTCCCAGCTGGATTCCCATCTGGGCAAATCTGTGTACCCTACCTTTGAATTTCTTCTGTCTAGTAAATGAAAACTTACAAAATACTGTGTAATGTTTTCCTCCTGGACGGTTGCTACATTCCATCCCGTAAGTGGTTGTACTTCAAGACAGATGAATTGTTTATGTGAATGGTGCCTTGGGGGTCTTTCAGGATCTTCTCCAATATAAATTGTGTACATAGAAGTCATAGCTCTGTAGTTTTATGGGGGGAAAACCATAGCATAGTGGATGCCATCTATTCAGTTTCGTGGTGTTTGGTCGTTACGGGATGATAGACAGGTGATTATTGCATCATTTTGTTGGTTGGAGTCTTTTTTTTGCAGGATTTATATTTTCTAGACACCAAGTCTCACTGCAGTTCAATGCAGTTGGAGTACATTTATAGGTATCTCCAAAGCTAGTTGTATGTTACTGCTTTCACTGTGACACCTCTGTGTTTCTATGTGCTGTTTTATTTGTGGCTGTGTAACACAGAGGGGAAAACTGCGGAGATGAAAACGGGGACACGTCAACATGAGAGAAACTGGCTTGAGGCAAAGCAGCTGGTAAAACTACACAGCCTTCCCTTGTTATGTGCTGAGCACTTGGAGCCCTGCATTGAAATAGTTCCGCCGATTAAACAAGTGAACCAAATTGTGTACTTGCATTTCTGCAGGATCAGCTCAGAAGGGCAAGCATCTGGCAAGAGGAAGCCTCTGATGTGAGACATTTAACTGCTTCTGTCTGGGTAGGTAGGTTTGACTTCCAACCATGAATAATGACTGCCCACTGCAGACGTTTTTGTTTCATTCCTCAAGACCTGTGAGGCATTCATGCAGGTTCAGTGGAGTGAAAATCCTCCCGCAGCAATCCCACTGATCCGCAGGGTCACTGCCTGTTCCTGCATAGCCCAGTGGCTGCCCACGAGTAGCAGGGAGATGGGGGTGCTCCCAGACAGTGTCCTCTGGAGGGTCAGGCAGCCCGGGGGGCTCTGCCCCGGGCTCTGCAGTAACTGATGTGTGGGGTACAGGGGTGCTCACGGCCCAGCGAGGGTTCAGCAGCAGCAGCTCGGTTGTCCCCCTGTCAGTATGATGTTCTCTTTTCCTCCACCTGCTGCTGCCTAAGGAGAGCGAGCTGACAGCTTCCCACGAGGACTTACTGTAGCCACGGAAGCCTCTCTGTGTTCCCACTTTTGTTTTGTTTCCTGTCATGGAGCTCTTACGGAAGCTGAAACTTTGTCTTCACTGTGTTGCCTTCAATAGCAGTGAAATTGTAGTGCTTACCACTATCAACCCTTGTCAACAAGCGCATGGAATACAAGGCTACGCATTCCTTGGATCCTAAACCTGTAGTGTGAGAAAGGCTCCTTGTGGCGGCAGCAGCGGATTCGGCCGAGCGCCCGGTCCCGGTGCGGCGTGACAGTGGCCGCGGTGGGCAGGGAGCAGCCACCGCACCGGGGGCGGGCGGCAGAGGGGCCGGGGGAATGGCCGGAGCAGGGCTGGGCGGAGGGGACGCTGCTGCAGTCTGTGCCGCAGGCTGCTGCCCCTCTCCCTCCTGGCGTGTCCGGGCTCCCCCAGCTCTGCCCGGCTCCAGGGAGCTCCACACGGTCCTGGTGGCTTTACTTTCAGGGTTTGGACTCGCTCCAAATGCACAGCTTCTTGTCATGTATGTTATTTATCGTGTTCCTAACTTCTCATTTTCTAGTATTCCTCTTGAAGCAAGATACTGATATTTTAGGTTTTGACAAGAAATAAAATTATAGTTGTGCTCATTATTTTACCGGTAAGCCTTGCTGCTGCACTTCATGGAACCTGAGTTTTTAATTGTTATATGCCCACACCTACTATTTAGGTTTTTTTTTTATTCTGCTGGAACAGCAGAGGATATAAAGGTTTCAAAGCAAGTGCAAAGATGACACACAAAAAATGAGAGTGATTCCTTTTATAGTATTGTAAAAGTTGTTCTGCCATGTAATTGTGACATGCAAAGTAGAAGAGAGGACTATATGGATGATGATCAGTTAGTGTCACAGCCCCGCTGTGGAAGACTTGGCAGTTCTTTTTAGCGGAATTCATTTTCCTCTCTTTATATCAAGATAACTTCACTTAGTGTTTTTTACTCTCATGTTTATCTGACCTGCTTCTGCAGCCCTCATTCTCTCAGCAGCGCATTTTTCTAGTGAGCAGAACACAGAACCACCCCTTTACTTGGGGAAACATGGAAAAACCAAAGTGCAGGTTGTAAAACCCGGGGCCTGGCTAGAGCCACACTTCAGGCAGGAGTTGGAAGGGCTGCTGTTGTTTGTACATGACGTGTGTGTTACAGCTATGGTCTCTGCACACAGCATGGTCACACATACGTGTGATTTTTTGGGGGAACTGTTACTTACGTTGGTGTGGAGATGGATGTCAGTCAAGTGTAAGTGACAGTGGGGATGGTGAGGAACACCTACAGACAGCTGCTGGGTGTCTGGGTGCAGTGTTCTCTTGCTCTCCACGCAGTAACCCCGTGGGCAAACCTGACAGTTTCATAGTGAGCGGCCGATGGAGCGCAGTGTTCAGGGGTAGATCTACACAGAAGCCAAACAGAAGTGCTTCCTTGCATTTTACACTTTGGCTGTCAACATATACTGTACAGACAAGTTTAGGTACAGCTGAGACTGGTGCCCAGGTGGTGAATTCCAAAACAGCTCAACTTCTGAATGCCTTCAGGGTGAAAACTTGACTGAGCAGAAAAGGGAGGGCTGTAATTTCTCAGGCAAAGCATTAGCTGCCAGAGATAAGCTTCTGAGATATTTGGCTGTTTGTTTCATTGAGATATTTATGTCTGATTAATAAAAAGTTGACCCTTAACCAATTCTACTTTTAACCAATGACACTGGATGACACCCCTTCACAATTCTAAAACCTCGAAATCAGTCTCTGTTTTTTATAAGCAGCATCTTTCTTACTAAAGATTGTGGGAGAATATTTTGACAGAGAAAAATACCCACACAAGGAGAAGGGGAAAAAACACTCTTGCAGGTTTTCTTTCACTCTTATCTGTAGCACAGCTTTAGGCTAACCAGAAGAGTACACTGATGCTTTCTCAGATGCTGCTCTAGTTCATTTTCTGAAATGTCATTTTCTTACTGCATGCCAGCTAAGCTCTCTCATGGCTCCCTCGGTTAGCCAAATGTCATCTCTGTCCCACAGAGTAAAGTGTAAATGCATATTTAAAAAGTGGGAAGGGGAAGTGAGGAAAAGAGTAGCTCCTCTGCCTTCTACTGTGTTGGACAAGTACTTGAAATTCCTCACATTCTTCCCTTGTTAACAGTATGTTTACTTTTCATCACTGGGTTATTAGGATTAACAAAAGTCATTGCTTCAAGCTCATTTAATTTGAATTTAGTGAAAGCAAACTACCTCCTGGAGCCTGTAGGAAGCATTCCTC
The DNA here is from genome assembly GCA_013398175.1 of Climacteris rufus. NCBI lineage: Eukaryota > Metazoa > Chordata > Aves > Passeriformes > Climacteridae > Climacteris > Climacteris rufus. The sequence goes on from VZRZ01005884.1 coordinate 1,580,963, forward strand.
TGCCACAGAAATCTATTAATTTGCAAAAAGCAGCCTCCAAAAAACGTGAGACCTGACGACCACTTCCACCCCAATGTTCAACATCACCGTGCATGCACTGCATTCTAATGAAGTACCTTATGTTGCAAATTCCAGGACAGTTTGAATAATCTGACAGTCTAATTAACATTTCAGTCTATCAAAGATTTGCATTCAGTACCAAGAAGCTCTCTGTATACACCTTCTAGAGTGTGGGGGTGCAGGCTGCAGACACCCCTTCAAAACATCATTTACCCAAAGAATTAGACTTGGCTTTTTAGTCCATTGCTGCATCTGCAGCACAGCTTATTTTAACTTTCAGAGAATCTAAACTTTTCACTATTTGAAGTTTTCACAGAAACCTCTTGTATTTGATGTAGTTAAGTCTGTTGCCTATCAGAATGCTCTGCTAAGAGTAGTTAGGTAAATATTTCTTTATTAAATGATTAATTCCATAAATAAATTCTTTTAATTCATTGAATATAAAATTAAAATCATTTACAACTTATTCCAGTATTACAGGGGCTGGAAGGGGTAAAAAAAACTCAGAGGAAAAAAACAAACAAACAAAAAGCTACAGTTTGATAAATAAAATACTCAGCTTTAAAACAACTGATTTCTGTTTGCCATTAAACTACAGTTGGTACATAATAGCTGCCACTGTGAACACCCCACAAGTGCCCACCTCAGGAAGGAATGTAACTTCCAACTTAGTTGGGAAAGGGTGGGAGAAGATTGGAGGGAGGGGGAGAAGCATAGTGTTAAACTGAACAGGATAGAAAAGTTTTCATAACCAGAACAAAACATTTATCTGATCACTTACAAACAGAAAACAGCATATAATTAGATAAGGTGCTCCAAAAAGAAGCAGTAAAATTGCTCCAGTACTATGAAGCTTTAAGTAGGCTTAAATCTCTGTTGCATTTAGTGTCCAGTTGCACAGTGCACTCCTGTAACATCTCGATGTTGCCCTCAAATGGGCAAGGCACCACTTCCATCAAAGGTCCTTTCTCCATGGCTGGTTACTTCAAAATTCTGCTTTGCATCCCACCCCCAACACAACTTAGTCCCTAAATTTATGAATGTCATTGACTAGTCTGTAGTAGGGGTAGGCTTCATTTGCATGAGGACAGTTGTAGTTGCAGCGGCAGGATTGGATCATCATGACACTCTTGGTGAAGGTTTCCCCGTCATCGCAGCGGAACCTGACCTTGACAGTCCTGGTCTGCTGGGGCGTGCAGCACCTGCCATCCACGCAGGAGCCACAGTACTTGGGGCGGTACTTCTTCACACTGGAACATCCAGCATAAGTAAACTTCACTGGGGATGGCGACTTCTTTGTCTTAGTACATTTTTTTCCCTTCTGAAAAGGAAAGGCAATAACATTAGCAGGAGATTCATTTCCAGCCTTTACCCCCTACCTGAAGCAGCTCAGAAAGAAGAGGAACACCAGCAGAGTCTGTATTTACCTTTAGGGAGGCATAGCTGGGCTGGCCACATGGCCTCACTTCACATATCCTGGTTTCTTTGATGAGTTTGCAGTCGGGATTGTCGTTTGTCACCCTTGTGGAGATGCCAGTTCCACACGTCTTTGAGCACTGGGACCAAGAGGTTGTTTGCACAATGCATTTGGGATTCTCAAAAGCTCGGCTTTGTGGCTCAGATCCAAACACTGGAAAAGAAAAGGAGGGGTTAGCCTAAATATATTATCTCACTAAGTTTATTTCTTTCCATTGGGGTCTGAGGAGTCATATAGCCACCCTCTGGCCTCTCCCCTTAACTGTCACCCAGATAAACCCACACTCACCAGGTAGCATTTTCAGGCCTCCCTTCACAATGGCAATTAGCTCGTTGTTCCTGGTTAGTTCGCCTTCGGAATCATCCGGACCAAACTCTTTGCTGAAGAAGCCTTCCAGCTCCTCCAGCGCATCCTTGCTCTCGTCACAGACCCACTCCTCACAGCACTGCCCGGGGACTTTGACCAGCCTGGGGCTGGAGCAGCCCAGGTTGGGAAGAGAGAGCTCCTGCGGGCAGAGCGGGATGCAGCCCACAGCTCCATCTATGCACGTACACTGGTGTTTACAGTTCGGCTGGAAGCTCTCACCGTTCTGGTAGATTTTGGAGTTATATTCGCACGGTCTTCCCTCGGACTGTGCTGCAGAGATCAACAGGGAGGGAAAGAAGGGAGTTAGCGGCGGGAATCGCTGGTTTAAGCACAGGTATTTGCTGGTCTGTTAAACGCAATGTACGGCGGAGCTCCCTACAACCCCCCGGGGACGCGGGGCCAGAACAATAACTTAGTCAGGAATCACTTTTCCTTATGTGCGTTTAGCGGAGCCCAGACATACTGAATCGCATTCCAGACTGCTGAAGTCATGTGCCTTTCTGCCAAGCTACCGACAACAAAGCATAACCATACATGGGCTCGAAATTACCGAACCCCGGCACCGCGGGGCGCGGGGTCCGTCCCGGGGGAGCGGGGTCGCCGCTTACCTCTGCAGATGCCCTTCAGGGCGGCGGGGCTGGCCCCGAAGTTGCACTCCAGCCCCTTGGTGTGGTCGCAGGGCTGCGATCGGCTGCAGTCCTCGTTCAGCTGCTTGGCGCAGACCTTGCAGCAGCCGCAGCCGTCCGGCACCAGCCCCACGCCCGGGGCGCACTGCGGCGCGGCCGCCGGGCACTGGCACACGGCGGGGCAGGGCGAGCCCAGAGCCTGCGGAGCGGAGCGGAGCGTGCGGTGAGCGCCGGGAGCGGAGCGGAGCGGAGCCGTCCGACCCGCCTCCTCTCCCCCCCCATAACCCCGCCGCCTCCCGGACCGCGGGAAGAGCCGCGGCACTTACCAGGCGGGCCAGGCAGAGGAGAGCGGCCGCCAGAGCGGGGCGGGTGCCCGCGGAGCCCATGTCCAGCGCCGGTGCAGCGGGAGCCCGTGGGAGAGCGGAGC
>VZRZ01005884.1:1585615-1622374 GCA_013398175.1 Climacteris rufus
CCGGACCGGCTGGGGTTGGATGGGACGAGGCGGGGTGGGCGCTGCGGGATGGGGCAGCCGCTCCCCGCAGGGGGATGCCGTGACCCCGGGGACGGGGCGGTGCGATGGGTGTTCCCGTCGCACGGGACCCCGATGCCGCTGCCGGCCGGGCCGCGGAGCCCGGCCCCGAACTCCTCCTCCTCCTCCAGGATGTCCCCGTGGCGCTGGCCGTGCCCGCCAGAGGAGCTCCTGTCCTCAGCACTGCCCACCCTGCTGCCGGCGGCGGCCGGGCCCCTGCCCAGGCCAGGCCTGATAGACAGTTCCCGTCGTAGGGTTTTCCCCACCCCAATTTATTCTCTCCATGGTTTTCTTTTCGTTCAAGTAAATTGGGTTGACGTTTTCCTTTGTGGTGGTTTGTGGGGTTGGGAGAGGTGATGGGATGAAAGCTGCAGGCGGTCTTTGCCCAGAATTTGCTCTTCAGAAGGCAGCAGTTGTTTTCCGCATTACTTCTGTGCCTCAAAACTTGACCAGAAAGGACAACAGCTGAAAGGGAAAAGGAGTCCTTAGTTACAGGCAGCTGTCTCTGGAGACTGCCAATATGTGGCATGTAGTGCCATTTCTGATGACAGGAGCTGTTTCATGTGTCCATCAAGAATTGGAGAGAGACCACCAGTGAGCTTTGATGGCTGCCAGTAATGGCAGTAATGACTTTCCATCCCTACTGATCGTGGGGCCACAGCTCCTGAGAAGGAAGAGCAGGGCTCAATCCCATTTCCAGACTCCAAGCTATTCACTACTCTCGTCTTCCCTTGGTTTTAGAGGTGTATGAGTTTTTCTGTGGTACTTTAGTTCTAAAACTCCAAAGTGATTTTTAGATGGGGAATCTGACTGGTGCTTTTTACTAGGATGACTCTACACATCAGCATTATGATCAGGAGGAATAAATTTGTGATTCAACTCCTTGATTAATGAAAATTTTGAATTGGCCAGTTTTGCTTTTCAGGGATTTATGCACTTGCTTGTTTAATTACATCTAATTTAAGGACACTCACTGAGTATTTTGCTTTGATCTATGACTTTCACAACATTCAGCAAATGCCACAGGAAAAGTCAATAAATAGCACCTTTTCTCACTTGGTTTCATGTCTTACCACACATTCACACAACTTTGATGGGAAACTGGAACTGAACCTACAGTTCCTCAAGAAAAGGTCACTTCAAGTGCTTTGAAGCACCTTTTAACAAACCTGTCCTGAATTTCAAGTGGTTGACAACACTTGAGATAGGTTGAGTTTGTTTGGAGTTCAGGTTAGACTGTGACCCTTTCCCTGCACACGTTTCCCTGTCTCAAAGCATGACCCAGCGTTTACCCTCCAGGCTGTGCCTGCGTATCCTGGATGTACATCAGGAAAGAGGAAAAAGTTTGGAGTATCTTCCTTTTTACAATGGAACAGTTATGGTTACAATGTAACATACTGTTCCACGCCTCTGCGGGCCTAAGTGAACTGGGAAATACTCCCTGCTTCACCTCATGAAGAGTATTTTACTGGCTTCTCACTTTTTGTGCTGTAGGGAATCTCTGGGATCTTGGCTAATGCAAACCAGGAATTTAAAACAGTTGGCTTACGTAGCAGGTATTACAGATTTACTGAGTATAGCCTGTCATTTTTACAGGCCTGTGTCTCTCCAGGGAAAGGACTTTCCAGAGAAATAAATCAAGAAAAAATAACTGGCTTGATTTCCCTCCACCCAGCATCAGATCACAGCTGTACATAGGGACCATGGAGCAGCATGAAGGGCTGTGTGGGACAGAGGCTGCCCCAGGTGCTGCTGCTCCCACTGACAGTAAGTATCCTGCACCAAACTGCAGCACTCCAGAGGCTTACAACCATGTGAACTCTGGAGAAAGATCTTATTAAATCCAGCATGCAGCAGGTTTTTTGTACTGTGTTTAGTTTCCCCTTTCTTATTCTCTTTTTCTTTTGCCCATCCTTTGCTGTGTTTTTCCACCTCTCCTACTCTTTTTTCTCTTTTTCCCTTTTCCAATCTTTCCCCCGTGTCCTTCACTCTTCCAGTATGTCCTGGTTTTGGCTAGGATAAAGCTAATTTTCTTCTGAGTGGCTGCTGCAGTGCTGTGTTTTGGATTTAGTATGAGAAGAATGTTGACAGCACAGTGTTTTAGTTGTTGCTGAGCAGTGCTTACACTAAATTGAGGACTTTTCAACTCCTTGCCCCACGCCACCAGTGAGTAGGTGGGAAGCACAAGAAGCTGGGAGAAGACACAGCAGGAACAGCTGATCCCAAGTGGCCAAAGGGACATTCCATATTATATGACACATGGTCAGTATATAAACTAGGGGGAAGCTGGCCAGCTGGCTGCTGCTTGGGAACTGGCCAGACACTGGTCAGTGGGTGGTGGGAAGTTGCATTGGGGATCACTTGTTTTGTATGTTCCAATTCTTTTATCATTATGATTGTTATTATTCCATCCTTTTCTGTTCTACTAATCTGTCTCTAAATGCACGAATCTGCCTGGTTTTTCCCCCTTCCCTCCCCCGCCCGCTGCAGCCCGTGAGCGGCTCCGTGGTGTTCAGCTGCCTGCCGGCCTCAACCACCACTGTGTTTACCTACCTCGGGCTGGGCCTCTCCCGCAGCCCCTGCCAGGCCGCTGGTTCCTGCTGCACTAAATCAGTCCTCCCAGAGTCAATGGCTCCTCTCAGTCACTCACAGGAGGTGCAAATCCAGTGGGGCAAATTAAGCATAGCAATGCACAGGCAGAGCAGCCAAGCAGCTAGGAGGCTTCGGCAGCTAAAATTCAAGTGGGTTCAGAAGTTTTTCCTTGCTTTGATTTGCTCAGAGTTTATGCTGAATTCTTTTGAGTATGGTATTTCCTATTTGTTTTCTTCCTCTTCCCTACTGCCCTCCCTTCAGCTATGCTCATGCCTGTCAGTCTTTGTACAGACCGTGCCTTGCCTGTGGTTTCCAATATTTTGGGGGTTTTGCTTTGCAGTATTTGTGCACTGATAGACACTGTGCTTTGTAAGTGTGCTGCGCTTTCCTCTGGCTGCTGTCAAGGTGTCACAGAGGTTTCCGTTGTGTGGAAGTGCAAGGGGGACTTGTGAACCTCCTCGCCCAGCAGGGACACAGACAAGGAAAATCTGATGTAGTATTTAGTTGTGCTTATTGCCGCTTTGGTGTGTGAACTGCATGGCTCTACTTGCAGCTTACACGGCTACAAGGATACATGCAACTTACATGGATGTAAGGGACATAGCAATGCCACAGAGGCAGGAAGCATCCCTGCTCCTGCTGAAGCCCTGAGAAGCACCGTGTATGTGCTGTGTGGCTTCCTCACGCCAAGCTGCACGCAGAAACGTGGAGCAGCTACAGCCAGCTCCTGCTTAGTTCCTCTGCCCAGTCAGAGACTCAAAACACCTTTGTTGTGGTCATTCAAGGATCTGACATTATTTTAGCACCAGCCACCACCGTTACCTCAGTGAGATGGGTGGATTACTTAACCCATATTCACCTACTCTCCTGCAGGTGTACATCAACACTAGGCTACATTCATTGATGTGCAGTTTGTATCAAGCACATCCCTATAGCTGAAGTTTGCAATGGAAAGACTATTATGGGCTGTGTCTTCCATGCCACAACATAAAAATAACCAGGTGGTCCTAACTAACACCCGGCTGCACATGGATTTCTTGGTTATGTCTATTGTTTTCATCCCATGCAGCCATTAAGCTTGCAGAAGGTAGCAATATAGCGTTTAATCTCTTTATAAATGCCAGAAAAAAATCACAGCTGTGTCTCATGACTTTCATTAAGCAGGCTGAGGTGTCAGGGGCATACACAGGTTCTTTCCCAGCATCTGCTGGGATGAAGGTCTCAGAGAGAGACCTTACCCCACAGAATTATTCATTCCAAGTGACCTCAGTAGAAACACCTTAACTTCAAACTTTGGTCCTCAGAGTGCAGGATTTCCCACTGGAGCAATACGTGTGAACTGACATCTGCTAAGACAAAATAAGCAAGCTCAGAAGAAAGTTGCTCATCATCACAAGGAGTTACTGGAGCCAGCTGAACCTGAGATTGCAGTCAATTGGGCTGTGCCCGAGAAATCCTTGATCAAAGCACACTGCCAGGCTGTGATCCATAATGGTTGTCAGCTGCTGTCTGCCTCAGTCTACAGCTTAACTGCACCTCAGAGACAACCAGCTCGTGTTTGTGTGGTGGGACCTTCTGCCCAGAATGTGCTCTCTTTGGTAGGTTCAGGTTTATTTGTTTCTTTTTTCTACATTTGAAATACATGGCAAACTTCTTTCCCTGAAGGTGTTTTATTTCATTATAGTTAATAATCACAGCTATATTTCCTTTGGGTTAGTCTGTGTCAAAGGTACAGGAACACTTTGCCTTCCTGCTGATGTTTTCCCTCCTTCCTTCCCTGTTGTTTGTGACCTGATGGAATAGTTTGTTGTCACTGATCTGTGGACATTCAAAGGAGTTGCCTAGCCTTAAATTTTAATAACAGGTTTTTGTAGCTGTTTTCTTCAAAAAATAAAAGAGTATTGATTAATTATCTTTTTCTTTACAAGTAAATAGGCAGAGAGGCCTGCTCTGGCAGAAAGCTGAACATGCTCTGCCACACAGTTCTTTCTGTCACTTGCTGCACTTTCCAGGCTAGCTGCTGGAAATGTCACAGGATTAATTTCAGAATCCCCTAAGGTGCCTGTTGGCTTTGTCCAAAATCATTACTCATTCTCTGCTACGTACACAAGCTTAGTAAAACACTGTGAGACTTTAGTTGTGTTTGCTGCATTACTGTTCATTTCCATTCTGCTCCATCTGGACTCGTACCCTTTGCCCACCAGTATGTGACGTGAGCAGCTGGCAGTGGCAGCTAGCTGTGTTCTTCTCTTGTGCAGGCTTATTTCATGGCACACATGAGCTAAGTGGTATGAGGAAGAGACCCACAACCTCCTACAGGGATACTCTGCTGCTAGAAATCAGTTGCTTCTGCCTCTAGCTTCCAGTCTGTGATAGTGCAGTGGAAAAATCAATAGCACACAAATAATTAGACACTATGTCATCCTTGTAGATAGGGAGGACTTGCAGGCAGCCAGCAGATCATGTATGTGCCTTAAGAATGCTTGTGGAGATGGAGTTATGATCCCAGAATGTGCAAATAGCTGCCCATCCCAGTATTATGTGCTTGTGATTGGGAAGAAGTGCTGAACCATCTCTAGACTTGATTAGCATCTAAACACAAAAGATTTGTCTTGTTCTGGGAAGCTGCTTAGAGTGATTCTTCTAGGTGAGCAAAGAAGAAAATATATGATTGGAACCTTTTATTTACCTTAGGTCTGCTGGGGGCTAAAACAAAACTGGAGGGAGCAGTTGGTAAGAGCTGGTGAGTTGCTCTGAGAAAGGGTCCCTGAATGAGCTCCATCAAGCAGCCATGAGTGAGGAACCCAGCAGCTTGTGCAGGGAGAAGGACACCTCCTTGAGCCAGCCAGGAAGCAAAGTCTATTGCCCACTGTTTTCCCAGGGACTGACGTCCTCAGGAAGTAAAGAGTTAGCAGGGGCTATCAGCAGACTACTTTGCTGCACAGACTTTTTTATGATTGCATTAATGTCTCTTTTCCTGTTGCTGTACATAAATTATGGCTCCTAGTATCAGCGTTGAGATAAAAGCAGAAGCTCTTCTGCATGGAGCAAGCATTACAAACTAGCTGATACAGTAATAGTAAAAGAAAATTAGTGTTTTACTTTTTAAGAAGTTGGCTTTTGTGCTTGATTCATATGACACTTTGCACCCATCTGTATCCTTTTGTACACAGTCAGCTACGTGTTTGCCACTGTCCTCTCTTGCTGCCTAACTTGGAGTCTGCTTCTGAAACTCCCCGTGTGCTCAGATTTCAGACTTACAAACCCTGTGTTATCACACACTGCTCACTTGGAAGACCATCCTATCCACCATTTTTCTGCTTGACCCCCAATTATCCTGTAACTGGTTGTGAGAGGAGAGCCTCTGGCTTCAAGGGTGTACCCTTGTATGCAGCCTTTAACAGTGCCATGTCAAAATAAAAATCATTTATTAAAAGTATGCCTCACTTGTGCTGCTAAAAACACTTCTAGATTATACATGCTGAAAACAGTAACTATTTAATGTACAGGTTTACTTTTCCTGGTTTATAGAGAGCTCAGTGGGCCTGACAGAGCAGCTAGACAGATGTGTTTATAGCGCGCTCCCTGGGCAGGCACAATGCTGCAGTGTTTGGCCTGCAAGCTCTGCAGGGACGTGCTTAAAAAAATTAGTGTTCCATTTACATTGGGGGAAAAAAAATCCTGAGAATGTTTCTATTAATATTAGTTGGTGTAAAATCCCAAATTCTACATTTCAGGCCTTACATACCTCAAAAATAGAGAACTGGGTGGTGGGGACGTCGGGTAAGAAGTGTTTCCTTACGTAGCCGGGGAAAGTGACAGTCATGGTGGTAGTTCTGGCTGGAGAAGGTTGTTGCTGAAATGCCCCTGATGAAGGTGGAATGTGAAATGAAGAGTTCAGGAGTGAGCAGGGTAGGGCAGCACACTCTGTGCATGGGAAGCGTGGGTAGGTGGGGACAAAGGGCAGCATGCATTGCTTGTGGTTTTCCACAGACAAGGAGCTGGTGCTCAGAACAACATCCTGGGTGTTCATCAGAGGGCACATTTCTAAACGGTGTGAGGAGCCAGATCCTCTGGGGAAAGCAAAATGTGCAGAGCCCTCCCCACCCAATAGGATGGACACATCTCCCATGCACAGGAGATGCTGACAGGAGTGGTGGGGAACCCACTTCCATGTTCAGGGAGTTTTTTTTATATGTTGGTTTTGACATTGGTTGAGGTCTTTTCTGAGGACTAGCTTGTCTTCAATTATACTGACATTAAGGCTGATTTATATGGTCAAAATTAATGGCAACAATTAATTAGCACACATTAATTAAGTGAAATAACTGACATTTGGGGTTCTGGAAAGTTCCCAAGGAATGTGTGCCTGCATCTGCCTCTGATTTCCTCAGAAGTTATCATTGGTCGAGAAGTGAGTTTATTTCAATAATCTGATGAAATAGTTGGCAGCTCTTGAAGAAAAAAAAACTTTTAAAAGGGGATCTTGGGCTGATTAACTTCTCAGAAAAGTTTTCTGTTGAAGAAAAGTACACTAAGGCAAAAGAAGCATGTCTTAGGGCTGGCTAAGCAGTCTATGATTAAATATATATAGCTCAATAAAATAATTTAATAGTTGTCTCAGGTGTGTGTGAAAGCCAGGAGTCCTGGTGAGGTGGTTTTGCTTTCTGCCCAGCTTCACCTGAAAGGACATCTTCCCCTGACTGCAGGTGGGGACATCCCATGGGTACCCTGACATCCCCTCATGTCGCCATCCTGGTGACACGAGGGGATGGGGCCATCCCATGGGTACCTGTTCAGGGCAGGACAGCATCACCCTGGTGAAAGCAGCTCAGCACCTCTCTCTACTGGGGCCTTCCAGCTCAGGGGTGAGGGGCTGCCTTTGCCTTCGAGCCCTGGCTGCAGCTCCCTCGCCTGCCAGCTCCTTTTGGGGCAAGTGTGATGCATAGGCCACCCCGCTGCCCAGGGAGCAGCAGGGAAGGAGGGGGCCGAGAACTGCGGGTCTTATGCCGAACACGGGCACTGCCGCAGCAGGACTTGGGGCCACGGCACACCCGGGAGGAGGGGCGGAATAACACAGCCTGTTCTCTGCAAGCTGAGCTACAGCCCGCTTCTCAACGCGGCCCTCTCGCAGCCCTTCGCGCTGCCTGAGCTGCGGGCAGCGACTCCAGCGAGCCCCGCCAGCCTGGACCCGCGCTGGGACTCCCTGATTCCAGCAGTCCCGCTGCCCTGAGGCACCCTGCTGGCTGCTCCCTGGAGCCCCATTCCCCGCATTTGTGACCCCCAAACCTCCTCCCGCTCCTTGATGCTGGAGTGGCACCCGGGGCTGCGGCACAGCAAAGGCTGCCGGCCGGGCCCCCAGGCGTAGCAAGCAGCAGCACATGAACCCACTGTGCGACCTGGCGAGGACTGCTGACCCTCTCTGGGTTTTACGGCAGAGTACTCTCGCCCGAGTATCACACATTTAGGAGGCTACACAGTTGCTGCACAGTCGGCTCCTGAAGGGCAGCTGGCATGGTGACAGTAGCCTTAGAAAATGAACTAATTGTCAGCTCCAGTCTGGATGTCACCATCATTTTAATGCGAATGGACTTTTTCCTCAGCCAGCCTCCTGTGTGAATGTGGAGCACAGAAACATCCCAATATTTATGGGATTTTAACTAGATTAGTTACAAACCTATAAAGCAAAGAAAGAGACAGTTCATCCAGTATTGGGGAGGGGAGTGTTAAAAATGCCACCTCAGATAAAATATTATGGGAGTTGAGTAACTGTAAATAAGAACTTTGCCTATGAAATAGCTTCTTATGTGAGTTTGGGATGAGGGCCAAGAGAATGTCTAGGGCTCAGGAAAATTTATTAGCCCAGATCAACAGGATTTCTGGGACTCAGGAGATGGGATGGCAAAGAATTTGCCTGTTGGAGTCTGCGCTTCACTTCACTTCTGCTCCATTCATGCCTGCAGCAGGAGTTTCACTTATAAAACTTTCGAGATGGTTCATTTGCATTTTGTTAATTTTCTTGGTTCTCATTAGCAGCTGTAGTTCTGACCTGGAACGTGGGAGAGCTGGGTTCAAGTTCTGGATTTCCAAAGTCTGCCAGCATGGTTTTGGACAAGTCATTCATCTCCCTGTGCTTCAATGTCTCTCTGTAGAGAGGATACAAATGTGATTTCCTGACTCCTGGGGATCAGGCAGGCATGCTAGGGAATAAGTACCTGAAGCATAAGTGAGAATACTATGGGTACTTGCGAATGATGGGAGCATATGCAGTGCAGCCACAATGCACAGGTTGACCCCTCTCAAGGGGAGGAATGGTATTTTTGTGGGGAGCAATGGATCTTCCCTTTGATCCCATTCATTTTAGTCAACACTAGGAGTTTCCCTAGTCAGGCACATTTATTTTTTACCCTTTGTCAGAGCAGGCTGGCTGTCCTGGTAGGGTCAATGGTATCCTGATGATATCAAGGTTATCTTGACTGTGGATTTATTTTTATAAAGTGCACATGTGCATCAATAGCACACAATTTGGGAACCCACCATCTTTTGTCCCCCCATTTTTCATCTCTGTTTTTCCCATTTACATCCTGCTATTCTTTACCTGGATCCAGCTTTCAGTCTGAGTTCTTCTAGATGTCTTTCCTTCTGCTTTTTCTTTGGTATTCCTACTTCCACCTCCATTCTCACTTCCATATTTTGTCTGTGTTTTATTTTTCTTATCTTCATTCTGGAACCTATCCTTAGCTTCTCCTATATATGTGCCTCTTCCTCCCTTTAGAGCCAAGAGCTTTTCAGTAAACAGCATCCCTCTCCCTTCTGACTCATTGCCCACTGACAGTGGAAAAATTCCATCACGAAAGTGATGTAAAAATCTCCCAGTTTAGAGTGCAGGGTAGGTTAGGATGACCTCGCTCCGCCTGTCAAGTGAAGAGCCACAGAGACTAATTCCTCAGCCAATGTTTATTTGCCAGTTTATCTCATGTGCAGTGGCTCTTTGTCCCCACACCAGTGCAAACACCTCAGTGTGTTGTTGGGGTGCCATACCGTGCCCTGTATCATCCTGCTCCCATACAGTGGCAGGGAGCAGTGGCTGTTGGTAATGTACTTAGCCAAAGTGTGGGAAAACTCTCAGACTTGAACTTCACTTTGTATTTCCATGCCATATGAAACTCATTGACTGTTTGTCTGTCCCTTCACGTGGCTGCTGCTCTTGGATTGCACTGACATATGTGAAATCTATTTCGTCTCCTTTTTAATATGCTGCTTACAGTATAAATACAAAAGCAGGCAGTGTTTCTGAAGAGAAATAAATGTAATTGTGGTGGTGGTTGTTGTTATAAATAGTGCAAAGGATTTAGAAGCTATTTAGTCTTTTGGGCAGGATCCACAAGGGTTCTGTGTATTATAACCTTAAAGCTCTTGTATTTAACTATCAGAGTCTTTCCAGTTGTGATTGGTCCAGTTCACTCATTACTGTTTGGCTCCAGTGCAATGAGAATGCTCTGCTCTTCATGGAAGCAGGGCTTGGCCTCCAAACCTGTGGTGTGCTAGATCATGTCTGACCTGTACATGTATACAGTACCTTAATCAAGCATTTGCATGTGCAACTGGTCTATTTGCATAAAGAACCATGGTATTTCCACACATGAATTTCTGAGGTTGGTTCCCAAAATCAGTGCTGCATTTTTCCTCTGCTGGAGTGAAATGCAAATATTTATCTATTGACAGAGCTGGAGCTGATCACTTTCCCTGTCCAGGTCTGAGATGTCTGTTCTGTCAGATGAAAACAAGTAGTATTCTGATTTATTTTTAAAATGCATTTGTTCATAACTTCATTTAAAACAATTAGTGCCTGCACTCTGCCAGTCCCAGTAGAGTGCTATATATATATTTGTGTATGTATATCAAAAGGGGCTGAACGCCCAGAAATTTTCTTGGCAGCCCTGCTGTCTGGTTAGAAAAGGAAGTGAGCTACAAAATTTGAACATTCAGTTCTGAGACTTGAAAGCTTTCTGGATTTTATTACTGACTCAACAGGGTTTTTATTATGTATGTGGCCAAGAGGAGAGGTTTACGCAAGAGGAACATATTGTAGTTGATTATGTTTGTCATTTTACACATTGTTAGATAATTGAGATAACTAGATGTCTCCTAAATGGACAAAATAAATTAGGTGTTAGTGGCAGTGTCACTGTAGCACACACAAGTCAATATGAAAGGGTGACCAGCCCCATCCAAAAGCTGATTTCCAGTGCAGAGAGGACCTGATTCAGTTGCTGAGTGACATTTTGCTGTTGATGTGAATGAGAGCCATCTTTCCCTCAGCGTGTCTGGAAGCTTCTTGCTGACTCTTGGTCTATTTTCTTCTACTCCAGAAGATAGCATCTTCAGCTTGCTTTTTTTTTTTTTTTTTTTTTTTACTTTACTTATTAGTAAGCCAGTGCTGTTTAAACAGCAGTTTGAGGCTGTGTTTCTTCTGCTCTCATTTAAATGTTAGTTTTAGGAAGAAAAATATTGTGGGAAGCAGATTATCATGCAAAGAGAGAAGGTGTGGGATGCATGGAGTAAGCTGTAAATACAGACCAAGGCCATGTCCCGCTGTCCCGGTCGCCTCCTGCAGCAGGGGATGTGCTGTTGGATCACACCCTGTGGCCAGTCAGCTCTGCCACAAACCAGCTTGACAGCAAAGTGAATTCCTGTCCCACAGACAACACGCTCCCGGCTAATTTTGCACTTGTTCATGTGATGGGTATTTATTCTTCTTTGTCTTAAAAAGGTATTTATTTTTAAACCTCTGTGGTCTCTGGTGCCATGCAGTCTTAGTGCATGTGTTCTACTGTCAGCAGGAAAAGCTATCTATATGTGCCTCTACATTTTACACGTGGGAAGCCAAGCCACAGGGAAAACATAAGATCACTGGATAATTCAGGCTGGAATTCCGAACCCAGTCTGAACCTCTCTCATTCCTGTTTATGCTTGGTGTCTCTCTTGGTTGCACCACTGTGATCAGCCTGGGTCTACTTTATGGATAACACTCCAGAGGTGCCAGGGCCTGCTCTGGGGGCCTTTGCTTCTCCATGGCCACACTCCTCCTTCCCTCAGCCCAGCCACCTTAGCTGCTGGCTGCTGCCTGATGTGCATGCAGGGAGCTGTGTCTGCATGGCTCTTCACTCCCATGGCAGGAATGACCAGGCCGCTCCAGCGGGCACCGTGACGCTGTGCTCGGCTGTGCCGTGTCCGGCCACTGCCTGTGACAGCAAACTCCACGGTCACTAGAGCCTGCTTCACTTCAATTTTGGTCTTTTTAAAAAACTATATAGCTTTGGGGTATATGACGTCTCCAACATTCTAAATTGAGCTGGGCAGCCTCTTGTTTCTGCATCTGATCTACTTATTTTGTCATGTACCTTCATGGTGAAACATTACTCTCGCTGCCCTTGAAACAGATGCATGTGAAGCAGTGTTAAGTGCAGCAACAGTCAGTCTGTGGCACTGAACCATGTGCAGGTCAGCAAAGCTCAGCGTTTCCTTGCTGGTGCTACATAATTAGTTTCACTGAGGGTAAGCACCATATGCAAAGCCTGCCCAGCTGTGTGTACCAAACAGATGAGTTTACCAGCCTTTTTCCATTCACCCTGTGTTGCTGGGTGACCTGTGGCAGGGCTGTGCAGTTGTTGGGATGCTCGCTGATCCTCATATCCACAGCAGGAGGTGGAACAGCAGGGACTGCACTGCTGAGCCTTCGGGGATGCCGGGGAAGCTTGGGAAGGCAACAGTGCTGATATCCAGGGAGCCCTCATTAGGACTCCTTCCCTGTCCCTTGTTGCCCTGAGCACTCAGGGTTGTGTGGTACATGCCCAATATCTCCTGGCCCTGAGAAAGTTTTTGTTTGTGGCTTCTGGACTCAAGGATGTGGGCTGTGCCTGCTTTATATTTAATGTTTATGTAAGGTTGTTATGCTGATTTTCTTACTATTGGCATTTTGTTATTCATTTCTGCCTGCTAGTTTGCCCTCTATTTTTGAGTCCACTGGATCTATTTCAGACAACCACGCAACGAAAGTATTTGTTTCCAAGAGACTGAGCCAGAGACAGTGCCCAGGAAGGTGAACAAGTGGGGGGAGGAGGATGTTGCCAATACCCTGGGAGAGGCAATGGCCTCCAGTGAGAAGCCCAGCTCCAGTAAGAGGCTGGAGGAGGAATCCAAGGTGGGAATGGAGGGTCACACCCTGACCACAGAAAGTGTCTCCTTGGTGCTTGTATGGTCTTCAGACACTGGAAAGTCCAACCGCAAGACACAAATCCATAGGAAATGAGTTCTCATTAGTTCTACTGCCCACAACTTGCTCATGGCTCCACCAGTGTTTCCAAGTGTTTGGTTTGGTAGAAGGGCCACTGGAAAATGGGCACACGTCTTCTCTGAGTCATCTTACCTTTCCACCTCCCCTGGGTCAGGGTGTTTCACAGACCAGGGTGCTGCTAGAGGAGGTGATGTCCAGCTGTCTGTTGTCATACAGGCATCCAGTCTGCATCTGGGATGCTGGCACATTGCAATCCATCCGGATCTCTGTGTTTTTGCCAGAGATTTTACTAACCAGAAAAATGTGGCATTATAAGAAGGCTATACCAGCTCGTTATTCATATCCTTTCCCTGGCAAGAAAGAGCCACAAAGCATGTTTTAAATGTAGCCCATGGTCAGATGGTGTGGCGAGTGCTGGAAGCCTGGGATGGTCTGGCAGAAAAATAATTTCCCCTTTTAAAACCACTGAGCAGTCCTTGTTTCTCCACGTTCCAGCTGGTTAGCTTGGCTGTGCTGGCTGGGCACGGAGACGTGGCTGGATCTATCTCCAATGCCTTCCAGCACCCCTGGGTGAGCCTTTGCTGCTGCAGTTGAGGGAAGGCTCTGCCCTGCTTTTGGCTGCCAGAGCAGAGAGACTGGGGCAGGAGCTCGAAGGATGTCCTTTCCTCTTCCCTCGCTGGCAGCTTTGGAGCCATTTGCCATGCAGGGAAACCGTGGGGGATGTCAATGCCTCGGTGGGAGGGTGTGTGCCCGACACGGGGAGCAGAGGCAGCGGGGCTGGGCAGGGGAGAGGGTCAGGGGTGCGGCCTCTTGGAGTTGGGCTCTTGTTGGGACGTTTGCTGCCACTCAGTCCTGCTGTCCTCAGGAGAGTGATGGGTGGTAGTAGCGCAGCACCTGGAAACGCTGTACAGCAAAAAAAAAAAGAAAAAAGCCCTTCAGGAGTATCACTTGGGAAAAATTACCTGAATGCTTGGGCAGCCACTGTTCTGTCCATGCTAACAGCAGCTCCGGTTTTGTGGAGATGAAAGCAATGCAAAGCTTTTCCCACCTACTTGTGTAAAGCTGTGCTTCCACCTCCCGTCTCCCCCCTGCAGAAACACAACAGCTCTGTGACACAGAGTTTTCCAAATGTGGTACATTTCTCTAAAATTGCTTTCAAACGTTCCTAGCAAGAAACTGTGCTACTCATTTTGCCCATGGTCCTGCACGGCCGCCAGCAGTGTGGGTGAGCACAGCTAGGCTGTGGGTACGGCCCTGCCTTGGACACAGGGAGCTGCCAGCCACTATAGACACAGCACCCCCAGAAGGTAGGTTATGGCTGGGGAGGTGCCCTCAGTGCCCCCTTGCACTGCCCGAGCTGGTCTGAGTGCTGTGCCTGGCTGAAGCGGGCAGCCAGCAGCTCACGGCCAGCTGCAGCCCAGAATGGCACATCTGGGCAGGGGGTGCGAGCTGCTCCTGAGGATGAACCCATGCACAACCCTGGGCTGAGCCAGCTCACCCCTGCCTGCAGGAGGGGTCCCTGGGAGGGCTTGGCAGGCAGGCGGGCAAACATGACTGGAGTGGCTCCGCAGAGCTAAGGAATTCGAGTGGAATGCTAATGCCATCCTTCGATACTCCAGCCCTGTGACCTTTCTTTCTGCCTCTGTAAATAGGCTCCTTCTTAAACAGCAGGGGAAGGCAGTGCTTCACTATCAAATCTAGTCCCTTAAAAGCAAAATGATGGAGAGGTTTACCTATTCTGAGCCCACCTGTCAGTGTTTGCGGTTTTACTATCATATTTTCCAGCATCTTCCCAGTGTTTTTCTCTCCTCTGTTGCTGTACACGGAGGCAGAGGAAACTTGCTTGTGCAGAGGAAAAAGTGAACCAAGTTTTCTTAGATGTTCTAATAAAAGCCTGAAAAAGCTTTACACATTGACCCCATGCCATCTTAGTCATCGGAGACTTTATTTACAACTATAGCTTGCTTGAAAAACTCAAAGCAAAAACACTGTAGACCTTCTGTAAATATAGATCATGTGGCTCCTTGAAGAAAAAAATCTCCAAAGAAAATTTTGAGTAAGTTCAAAACAATATTGTTTGTCTATTTTTAAAAACCCACAAACATTAATATTGTCTTTAGGAGAAAATGGTACCATTTAAAAATGAGTGTTACAGTACTAGTACCCTTCACGGGTCTCCTGGTCTCATTTCATGATCGTAAATATTTGAACTCTTTGATGCATTAATCCTTTACAGCAAAACTATTAACCTGGTAGGGCTGCAGCCATCTGGAAGCCCACAGGATAGTCTGAGAGTTCACAGGTAGGGTCTTTAAGGGGTGAGATTTCTAAAATTTTTTTATTGCAAATGGGGATGAGTGGAGGGAGATGAAAAGGATGCACAGAAGATGAAGGAGCTGAGAGGGTGTTGTGGAGCTGCCTGTCTTTTGCAGGCCCTCACAGGTCTCTCCAGCTGTCCCCACAAACTGCATGTGGAATTTCTTATTTTGTTTGCCTGTTTCAAGGCAAAATTTAAAACAGTTTCAATGGAGAAGACTGAGGAGGTGGGTTCTGATAGCCACAAAGGTGCAGCAGGGAGGGTTAAGCAGCCTCAGAGGGATTTGGAGCAGTGCTAAGACTACTCTAAATTATTCAAGCTATTAACAAATTGTAGGAGTTGTCATCCTGGAGTACACTGGGGTCCAGCCAAAACCTTCTTGTGTCCACTGAGTTACTGGCAGGTTCTGCACTTGGTGATGGCACAGCACTGCATGCAGTAGAGCATCACCCCAGTGTGTGCAGAGACACAGGTCATTTGTTTTGGCCTGCCCCAAAACTCCCTGGTGCAGAGGGTGACACGGGTATATTTTGGAGCAGTTTTGTTTCAGTTAGAGGAAACAATAAAGGTCAGAAGGCAAGAAGGTGAGGTGATTACACCATGTGTGTAATCAGCTGGCACACTGAAAAAAGCCAGCATGAGGCTCTGGGTTCATCTGGAATAGAGTTATATACAAATGGTTTATTTCATTAGGAAAATCAGCATCTAATCTGTGTGGGAAATGGTAAACCATGTCCACAGAAGTCCTGCTTTTTAAATTTTTTTGTTGGCCATCATACATGTTGGGTTATTTAAAGAGAAGTTTTTAAGTCAAAGCAAATGTGATGCAGACGATTCAGGGTGCCATTTGATAAACAATGGGCTGCAAGTTGTCGAGGAAAAAAAAGAGGCAAGTCTGGCACATGCTGAATCCATTCCTTTCTGTGCAGGAAGAAAAATAACAATTTCTTTCCTATACTGCTAAACTCTTTAACCATCTGCATTGCTGCAAGTTCAATACTGGCCAGCAGCAGCAGGGCCTGTGCCTGTCGGATGCCCTTTGCAAGCAAAGGTGAGTCCAGTGGGACACTGCCAGGCTCTCCATGACCCTGTGGCTGATGCAGAGGGTTAGAAACAATCTTGGCTGCATCATGATACAGGGCTAATTACTTTTCCCTGCCAAAAAGCTGTGGGCAGCATCTGAAACACCCTGAATGGTTTTCTGTTGGGGCCAGGTCTACTCACAGTGCCTGGTTTGGTCAAAGGTTGTTTATGCGCCTCAGATGCCTAAAATGATTTGTTTTACAGCATTACCAATTACTGACTCAAGATGGTGATACAAACAGTGCAAAGCTTGGATCTCATCTTTCTCATGTTGGCTGACAAGTTACTCTTAAAATAGCAATTATCTAATGGGGAAAATCCCACAGATCTAGGCAAGAGGATTGTAAAAATAGCTACCATTACTGGTAAAAGTCCCAAAGTAATTTTTGAACCATGCTGTGGCTAAGGGCTGTGAACATGTACCTGTTATCAAAAAAAAAAAAAGGAGTGAAAGGCAGGCAAGTATTCCCTTTTAGTCTGCCTGGCATCAGTACGTACCTGCAGGTCAGCAAAAGATGTATTTATAGTTTCAACCACATGAAGAGAGAAAGCCTTATGCTCGCCCTGTATTTTTCCATCAAAGAGGTGAAGTAATTCAGAGTTTGTGAATAGATCACTGTTCCTGGACCTTCTTTTTTGACCCTGAATCCCTTTATATAACAGTCTTCTGTTCCTTCTGTGGATATGGTTTTTTGCTGGGAAAGTTATTTTTGGAATGATGGTTTATAATTGATGTTGAAGAATGCAGTAAGGCTTTTTTATATATTCTGGATGCTCACACTTGTTTTATGTAATCACCACCAAAATTCAACCCACTTGCTTTCAATTTTCTTCCCACGTTTACATCTGCTTTTCTTTCCTTCCCATTATTAAGTATTTTCAAACACATTGCTGGACATCAAGGATTCAGTTCGAAGTCCAGAGCTGCAATAAGGCTGTTCTGTTCATGCAAAAGTATTGCTGCCTTAGTAAATTAATTGTCACTTGATGTCATCTACCTGGGCTTTTTGTCTGGGGGAAAGCTAGTGAGCTATTTTAGTGTGTTCACATGCACTCAGAAAGACGAGAGAAGGAATGAGTGCAGGTTCAGGATCTATTCTGCTTCTGCCTTAAACACCAGAGGGAAGGGTAGAGTGGGCAAAGAGAATTCTTTCTACTCAGTTTGTGGAAACCTAGAACTGTCCTTCTTACAAATAAAGAGCATAAATCCCAGTCTTAAAATCCTTATGTACAGAAACAGCTGAAATTTTACCAGACAGTGACTTCATAGCACAAGGCTATCAGTATTACGTAAGAGCGCTCAGGCCATCTGCATTTTGAGATACTTTTGAAGCACAGGAACGAAAATACATTCTGGCAGAAGGATGGAGACTGGAAGCTTTTGCTGTGAGGGTGCTGTTGAATAGAGGCATGTTTTCTTTGCATCATTTCTCCATTTCTTGAGGAAAATTTAATAAACACAGCTAATTTCTCTCAGGGAACAGATACAAGGTCTTCTTGCAAAGGTTCTATTTTACTGTAAATTGGACTCAGACTGGGATGCTTGCCAGTATTATTATGCTCCTAAAATCTTGCTTAGCCACATCATCAGATTGGCCTTGCCTTTTAGAAGTATTGAATATGTAGGTTTTCCAAATTCAATATGGGCTTCAGAAGCCTTAAAAATCTTTGAAATTCTTAACTTATGCTTAAATGCCTTAAGACCTGAGCCTGGAAATTAAATGTATGAAGGCTCCACCTTATTTCTAGTCAGAGGAATGCTTCTTTTGAACAAAATTGGGTTCAATAACCCATATTTGAAAAAGTCCTGGAAGCTTATGATGTTGGTGACTTGTCTTGGTGGGTGAATAATACTGGGCTCATACTGGTTTTCTTTAAGTGATACTTTTACCCTTTTTTTGTTTCCCAAGCCAAGAGCTTTTTTTTTGTAAATGAGATAATCTGTTATTTTCAAAACTACAGCTAGGTACTTTTTAGACTGTTGATTCCCAGATCTGAACAGATACTCTCCAACATGTGGTAAAGTAATTTTGTCTCTAAAGTGTATATAGATCATTACACACTGCATCCCAGAGCAGGTGTCCATGGATGGGAATGATCATTTTCCATCTGTTTGTTTTATTCCCTGACTTATTTGTCACTACTAAATGATTACGGTAGTGACAGAACTCCCCAAGTATGCATTACTGAATTTCTCTTTCAGCTGGGAAGCAAGATGATAGCCCTGTGGCATGCATGCTGCCAAGGGAAGACAAACATGAACAAAGTGGGGCTTTCAGTTCCCATATCTTTGCAGGATCTTTTCTTTAAGCCTTGCAGGGTTATTTTAGTAATGAGCCTCTGCCAGCCTCTGCAGGCTCAGCTGCAAAGCCACTGAGGACAGAGGCAAAGCTGACCAGAAAGCAGGGCAGGAGAGGGGTGGTCAGGAGAGCTCTGCAGGTGATGCTGTGCCCAGGGACTGCACAGGGGGTGGATGGACACAGGCTGTGCCCAGGTGTGGCTCTGTGTGCCACGCTGCAAGGGGCAGCCAGCTCTACGGCTGTGCTGAGGGAAGGGAGGGACTGTGCACTGTGGCCTAGGCCCAGGTGAAGGCAGTGGGCACAAGCTCAGGGGACCAGTTAAGTCCAGCTCAACACATTAAGCTGCACTGATCAAGCAAAATTATACTACCCAGAGGTATTTCTTTCTTGGTTACCAGTGCTGTCAGTTAATAGTATAAACTTAACTTATAAAGTTTATTTTTATTCCACTGCTCCGTTCCATTTGACTATAAATATTCCACAGTCTTAAATAAATTCCATCATAAACTGAAGTGCTTCCATAAAAACATGGCATTATTAGGGAGCCATCCTGAGCCCTTGTCTCTAAAAGCATCTGGTGCTCAAGAGCGTAGATAAGAAGCAAGTTACCAAAACATGTATCAGATTTAAAGAGTAAGGTTTCAGGTAATGATGTGACATCTCACTGAAATGACAGGACTATGGGTCACAAAAAGTCTCGGCAGGCCAGTGCTTGGCTGACAAAGTGCTCCAATAGCCATGGGTCAGCTCAGCATCAGGGCCATGAGATCAAAGAGCACAGGGGCTGAGACCAGCTGCTCTTATTTTTAGGGTCCTGAGTCAGTGTAGCCTGGAATGAGAAGGGCTGGGCGGTTTCCCTCTGGCACCTGCAGATTCCTGGTGGAAGAGCTGGCAGCTTCCCTTGGAGAGGGACTGCTCCCCACAGGCAGTGGCTGTCCTTCTGGGGTCAGGGCTGCAGCTTGGTTTGAGTCCAGATTAAAGCAGGTAAGAGAAGCAGGAGTTCTGCTGTATCCCAGTACACCTCTGGTGCCGGGGTTGCTGTGCTGGTGTTGCAGAGGGGTGGGAACTGTTGGCTTCTGACACCCATCTACAAGTCCCCAGTGTTTTTCTCCTTTCAGATGTGTATTTTTCATAAGTCTTAGATTTTTATAAATTGAAGCATAAAGCTTGATTTCTGTTCGGCAACCTTTTTGTGACCCTCTTCCCTGCTCCAATGAGCTCGAAAGCCAATGGAGGATCCCCCACAGTGGATGCATGGGGCAGCAGGAGGGCTCTGGAGCTGGGGCCAGTGGCAGGAGCAGCCATCTCCTGCTGGCAGCCAGCACACCCCTCTGCCAGGAGAGCGGGGAAAGGAAGGAGCTGTGTGCCCTGGCACGGCATGCGGTAGAAATGAATGGCACTGAGGGAAAATTCCCTGGGAAAAGTGTTTGCACAAAACACCTAGAAGCCTTTCACACATTTTTTGAGGTGGGGACAGGAAGGTATTGGGGAAAAAACTGTGGGTTGGAAATGTATTTCCAACTATTTTTAAAGTAAACAAATTCCTTTTGAAGTTATGGGTTTGTTGCATAAATTGTCCATTTGACAGAGTAAGTGGTGGGATGTTATGGTAATTACTAATGTCCCTTGAATATTTGGTTAACCACTATATATAATCCCAAATGCAGTAGCCTTTCCAGGGAGAATTTAGATCTACCCTTTGGGCAGGATTAACTGTTACTCTCTTGTTTCAGCAACTTTTCAATTATTTGATTCCAGCACAAGGAGTTTTCCATTTTGAGAAGAAAAAGGTGTCCTTTTGACATCTGACTTTTAAAAACAAGTTCCATCCTGTACCTGTGTGTCCTGAGCTGTGAGGTGACGGCCTGGGTACCAGGCAGGAGGAGTGGGGAGGCTGTCCCAGCTAAACACCCTGTCTCTGTTGCAGAAATTAATTTGATTTCCTTCCTCCCTAGACCCAGAAAGTGTGTTACTGCAATGCTGAGCTCTGCATTTCAGGTCAGATTCTTGTAAAGATACTAACACTTGGGAAGATACCCATCCCTAACCTGCTTCTCTTAATGGCAACCAAAAACATGCCCTTCCTGTCTCCACAGTTTTTCTTCTGCCTGTTATTTTATTCTCATCTTCCTTCTTAGGTTTGTTTTTTTTTTTTTTTTTTTTTGGGAAAGTCTCCCTTGAGTCAGCACCAGCTTGTGTAGGCTTAAGGCAAAAAGGTGATCAGGTCTTCCTAAGCTCAGTTTTTCTCTGTGGGGAATGACATATCCTTGGGCTATCACCCTTGCTTTGCAAATTTAAAATATTGCTTGAAGATACAAGCACATGCACTTAGGTCATTGCCTAAATCAGAATTTTTCTTTGATATATTAAAACACAGAGAGATCTATGCTTTCAGATGAGTTTCCAGTATGGGTTACTTGCCTAGGCTGGGTCTCTAAATGATATCCATCTTTCTCTGCTTATCTTTACAGCATGTTTTTATAATTTTACTTGTATCCAGTTGTTGCTATTAATTTTTAGCTCATTTGCTGCCTAGTTGGGATACTCATCTTGCTTTTCATTACTGAGGCAATAAATGTCTCTCAATACCCAGGTCAAAGCTACCCCATGGCATGTCTAGTGTGGACTCTGAGCACTCTTCCTGCATGGGCTCACTCATCTTCCATCCATTGGGACCTGTTCCCTTGTTTTCCATCTTCGTGACAGTTTGTCTCATAAATTCACTCAGGCATCACTGGCACATCTCCTCACTACTGCTCAAATACCAGAGGAAAAAACATGTCTGTGATGCCTTGATTTTCAGGACATAAACTGCAAATAAAATAGCACATTGCAGCCACATGCTAACAGAAATCCTTATAAGCAAGTCCTCTGGATGAGGGCTGTGGTGGCCACTAACTGATTTGGGTAGCTAGGAGCAGTGTTTGGTTCCTTCTCAGCCGTGCCATGTGTTCAGGAACCTGTCCCACCTCCCCCCATCCCGAGCTTGTTCCTTTGGCACCCCAGTGTGCAAGCACCCAGGAAAAGAGTTAAGTCATATCACAATGTGACATAACTTCTTGAGAAGCTAAAGCAAATAAGCAGGCATTACTGTGTTTGCATTGTGAGCAGGCTGGTGAGAGGGAGTTTGAGGAGGGATTTAAAAGACAAGATGTGATAAACTGAGCAGAATTAGCAAAACATTTCCTTATGGGGAGGTGGTGCAGAAGAAAAAGAAGATAACATCAGTCTGTGTGAGCTTAGAGGGAACACCAGGGGTGTGTGTATATCAGAGATGGTGTTAGAGTCTGATGAGGCCAGGGCTGAATTTTCAGAGGAGAAGCATGAGGTAGATCTGGACATGTAAAAGCATTTATTTTGAGGCCAGAGAGACCTAGGGCAGCTCCCACTGGCCTTGGGCTTACTCTGAGAAGCCCAAACCTGAAGAAGGATGGATGAAGCCTGAGCAATTGTGGCTTTGAGGGAACCCAGAGTTGGATGACTTCAAAAAAACCATTATAAGCCAGAGGGGTGGCTGAGTGCCAGGGTGGTGGAAGGGGTGCCATGCTGCACTCACGACCAGGTCAGCCTAGACTTCTCAACAGAGTTGTAGAAAAATAAATATTGGAGTCTAGACAGTTTTTAGGAGGACAAAAATGATAAGGAAATGGAGAAGTGGAAAGCTACCCAGCATGGAGAGCTTGAATGGAAGGGAGGTGGTGAGACTGGTGGCATGAATGGGGCAGGAGGACGGTGAGGATTCAGTCCACTGCACATGGTCACCGTGTGCAGTTCAGCATTACCTGCCTGCTCTCAGTCCTGCCATCCCACTGGGAAACCCTCCAGCACACAGACACCTTTGTGATCATTGGCACAGAGCTGCATCCCTGCTGGTACTGGCTGTTAGGGATGTGAGCACTTGGCTGCCCAGGGGCAGAAGCTGTTGTGGCCATAGGCAGAGTGCAGGACAAGGCACAGCTGCTTCCCACTACTGCTTGCATGAGTTCGGAGAACTTTGGTTTCTCTCTGTCATCCTATAGCCTTTCATCAGTTCCAATTCCAGTCGTAAATTTTAAAATATATTACGGCTCTTGTATAAAAGTAACTCCATGCTACTCTTTCTACGTATTTCTAACTTATTTTCATAAAAATAGCAGGTTTACAGTGAGTGCTGGGGTTTGGGAATGTGTAAAGGAATTGGTCTCCACTAAACAGATGTACACAAAGCCCAGCTGAGAAGGTGCTACGACATTTAGAACAGACATCTGTGCTATTTAATAGGCGACAATCCCATGCACACCCAGACACCATGCTCACAGTACTTTCTCAATGTATGCTGGATGCTCAAATGTTATGATTACTCAACAGAAAGTAATGCAACAATTTCTAAGCAGGTCTTGATTCTGGGTTGAGTGAAGGAAGTTCATTTGCATTTAAATACCCTTAAGCCCCTGAAAGAGTTTGTGTTTTTCATTATGTTTGGAAAACAGCTTGTGCTTCTTTTATAGGCTTCGAATGTTGTTCCCTTATTTGCAACCAGCCCTTGTAATTTTTCTGCAAGTCTTCTCATCCATGAGCTGGCCCTTTGCATGTTGCTTCTTTACGAAGCTGGTCGCCTGTAGACAGAAGTCTACATATCTCAAATTCAGCTGTGTCAGGCATTTCTGTAAACTTCTTCCCTGAGCTGTGGTATGTGAAAAATATAATGGCTTTCCCTGGGCCTCCAAGACCACCTTCACTCAATAACATTTTCATGTTTTGGTACTGCTTGTTGTAGACTGCAGAGCAACAGTTTATGGGTGGGGTGTTTATCCTGGTGGGTCCTATGTGATACCTTACCTAAAACTGCTGTTTGCATTTGCCAGGATGATTCTGTGTTAACAGGTTTTTATTATGAAAAGCATAGCTGACCTTTAAAGTCCAAAGGCCATATTTATGAATGACTCAGCCTGCTCTCAGTGCAGCTGAAGATTACAGTACGCAAACAAAAGCCAAAGCATACTTCTCCCATGTAACTTTTTGAGAAAGCAGTATTTGCCTCTGGCATTCACCAAGAGAGATTTCCCTTTGTGTGCAAGAGAAAAATTGGGCAGGCTACAATAAAAGGCATTGTTGGTCCCAGCATGCAAAGAATGATGATCCAAGAACTGAAATAATAGAAAAGTGTCGGGAGGGAATTTATTTCACAAACATGTCAAGATAGCTTCAGGCTTACTCAAGTTTTGATTCAAGCTTCTCATTCTTCTTCAATTCTTTCCAGGCCAAAATGGATTAAATAGTTACTAATCTTCAATCATTCAGCATTTCCCTGGGATCAGCGATTGAGGATGGCATTGCCGTGCCGACATTTCAGCCTCCGTTTCCTTAATGATGGTAAACCCCAGGGAATCTCAGAGTATGTACTCTTGCACTAGGATTAGGGTCTTTCTCCTCAAATACCATTGTTAAGGTCTTTGCAGGAAGGGCCTTCTTGCTTTGTGTCCTGGAGAGTATCTGTCACAATAGCCAGCGAGTATGATCAATATTGCACCCAAAATGTTCATCACAGGTTATAAGCAATTATTTTTTATGGAGCTGGTTTCCAGACCAAATATTGCCTGACAGCAGTGCTTACAAACCATTGCAAATAGGAGAAGAAAACTGGTCTTGCTGTGACTTATCTAGACAGATACCAGCAACCCTAGACGTTAAAAAAAGAAAAATAAAAAATTTAAAGTTATGCCTTTTGGGACGCGAGTCCAATTGGGATGTTGTCCAGTTGACAACAAAACAAGAATAGTAATAATAAAAATACCTATAGAGACATTATTAATTCTTTTTCCCAAACATCTTTTTTTTTTTAAATAAAGTACCTAAAAAGTTCAGAACATGTCTTCCCCCCCCCACCCTTTCCTTCTCATCCCTACTGGAAAATTCCTAGGAGCTAATGTCAGGCATGAATTTGCAGTAGCAGCTAAACGTAAAAGCTATGTAATTTACATCCTATGGCCCTGTCAAATATAACTACAAACCATGTCCACAGCACTGCAAATTACACAGCACTTCACCAGTATGAGAGATGGCACATTGTGATAGATGATCCCACACCTAGAACTGACTGGCAGCTTTTACAAAATAGCAAGGCATCCCTTTGGTGCCTAACTGATGAAGGACAGATGGTCTTTGTTTTCTTCAAGGAGGATTCCCATCAGGCTTTATTTGCAATGATTTATGTGCATATGAATTATTTGTATTAAAAGAGAATTAATATGGCATTCATTGGTGAACTATAACTCATTGAGACGAAGCGAAAATTTTAACTATGTTTTGCATCAACAGTAGTACTGGTTGTTCAATATTTTTTCTTCCTCTGATAGTGGAGACCATTTCCATTACCTCTAAGGCTCCCCTGTGCTTCTCTGGCAGTATAAATTAATTTATGCCTGCCTTAAAGGCCTTTCTGCCCTTCCAGAGCAGTGCATCAGAGGCTGAGGATAAATGACAACCAAAATGCTATTAAAGGGACCAAAAAAAAGGCATAACACAAACTAATACTTCTTAATGTTGACAATACTCTCTTTAACCTTCCTCTTCCTTAGATGTAAATTAAAAGGTTATGGTTGGCTTAAGGGGACTGATGGATTCCCTCTGGCCCTTTCTTTTCTCCCTTGATGTATCCCATCACTTATTTGTTACTTGGTGAATATAGTGGAACCCTGTTCAGCTAGCCTTAATTAAGATAATCTAACCATTTTCTGCATAAGCAAAGTGATTTATACAACAGAATGTTTTGGGCATTGTCGTCTGGAGCTGTTGGGCTGACTGGAATGCTATATTACCTTTGGGTTTTTAGAGCTTTTTAGAGGCTTTGCTCTTGGATGCATGGGTACTAAATGGGTTTTCCCAAACTAATTCATAATAAAATGTTAATCATTATCATAAAATAAGAGGCTTGAGATTTAGTGGCTCTTTCCTTTAGCATATTTTGCACAGCTTCACTAATTGCATTAGATTCAGACCTGATTTATTGAAAACTTCTGGAAAAAACACATATATTGGTCAAAAACAATTAGGAGGAATTCCCAGACACTGTTTGCACTGCTCAAACTCAGCTGTCCATTAGTTACTTTTATTAATATAGCAAGAAAAACATGCCAGGAAAATTAAAGTAATTATTAAGTTCTATGAGAAATTTTTGCTATATTGTTCCTTACAAGGGAAGTAAAATTTTCTCTTTCTTAATAGAATGCAGACCTGCCTCAGTTCACAAAGAATGGATGAACACTGTAATTAGGAAATACTTAAAAGATAAGGCTTCATTTCCAAGGGAATCAGACAAGCCCATGGAAATGAAGTCTGTCCCCACTGCCTTTTGCAGGCTCTTGGTGGCGTGCACAGCCACTGCTGTGCCTGCCTGGGCAGCCTCTCCCCTGCTCATGCAGGTCCACAGGCAGCACCACGGGGTGCCCTGCGTGCCCAATCCACACACAGTTTGTCAGCACTGCACCTCGGACACAGCCCAAATGTGGCCAGCAAGGCAGAGCCTGTGTGGCCAGGGCGGTGGCTGGAAAGGATGGGGGGAAGCTCAGTGCGAGCAAAAGAAACAAGTGGCCAATGAAGGAGTAGTCAGGAGGGCAATGATGAATGGGAAGTGCCCTGGGCAAGGGAGGGTGGGTTGAAAAATTCAGTGGGAGGTGAAAAACACTGAAAATGGGGTGGATGGGGGAAAACACTGCCTGGAAGGGCCTTGTGAACATCCCTGTATGGCACAGGGGCTGGTGGCCACCACGGAGCATCTGCAGGGCTTGGGAGGATCGCTCACTGGTGGGGTCAGGTGCAAGCAAGGATTTGTTTGGGGGTTTTGTGTTAAAAAACACATCAGTGCTAGCAACAGCAGGAGTCCTGACTGTAATGAGCTTAATGAATGTGGCACAAGGGATGTTTCAGGTAGAAGGAGAAATGTGGAATTTCGTGTGTGTGTAATTAGGACACTTGGCAGCTGGGTGAGCTTTAATTGCCATCCAAAGCTCCTGATTTTGCCAAAGAATGAGGAGAGTGAAGAGAGCTATTGATTTCCTTCTGGACAAACAATTTACTTTTTAGTGCTCATCAGCCTGATGTGTATCTTCATTCCCTGTCACTGCTGTGTGCAAGCTAAAGCTGCTTTCATCGGCAGATTTCAGGTGGGATTTCAGCTGAATATGTGGTTAGAATAGCAAGGCATTAATGGTAAAACCTGCCTCACTTACCACACTGGCAGGGCACAATGTGCTGTTAGTTTTGAAAAATCGCCACATATCTAGGTCCTTATATAAAACATCTCTTTGCTGTAACGTCCAATTGCCTCCCAAAAATAAAATGGGCACAGAAGGAGCCTTCTCTGTCTGCTCAAAAGGAGCAAGCTAATATTGATTTTATATGATGCATGTTTGTTTATAAATGTGGCGTTACTGAGCAGGGGATTAGATCAAAGAAGTGGATTTTGCATTTCACTTTGAAGACACAGATGTCCATAGTCAACATGATCTCTTTTGGGCAAGGCTTCCAAATTTAATGGGCTAAATGCCACAGTTTTTTCCTATCCTTGGCAGTTTATTTGTTCCAAAGGCATGTAGCTGGTGCAGGTCATGATCTTGAAACAGAGACACAAAGAGGAAACTCTTATGTAGACACAAATGTAGTAATGTCACTTGGAAAAAAATAAATGGGGTGTTTTGGAAGAAAAGGTTGAGAAGAGAGAGAGAGAGGAGGTAGAATGACTTTTATAAAACAATCAAAAAACGCGCGCTTCCTGCGGTCTGCAATATGCAAATCATTAGGCACAAACATTTTTATACAACTGCTCAACCTAACATTGTGCATGTAGTGGAGATTGATGTGCCCATGCAGAGTAGATGTGTGTATAGCTTTTTTCCAATTTACCAGGAAAGAGAACCTTTCTTATGAATTCTCTTGAGAGAATTGAGGTTGTCCAGCCTGGAGAAGACTACAGGGAGTCCTCACTGTGACCTTCCAGTACTTAAAGTGGGCTTATAAGAAAAAGAGAGGCAGCAACTTTTTACACAGGCAAGATAGGGGGAAAGAAGGAGAGATTTAGACTAGGTGTTTGGAAGAAATTCTTTACTGAAGGATGGTGAGTCCTGGTATGGATTGTGCAGAGAAGATGTGGATGCCCCATCCTTGGAAGTATTTAAGGTTGGATGGGGCTTTGAGCAGGTGTCCCTATCCAATGCAGGGGAGATGGAACTAGAGAATCATTAAGATCCCTTCCAGGTCCCTTTCTATGAATCTATGAAATGTCTAACATGGATTAATATGGTCAGTGACAGGTGATATCTTGATTATTTTTTTTTTTTGTCTTTCTTTCAGAAATATTTAACTTGATGCAGTAGAGAAAAAAAATAAAATTCAAATAGACCCTGTCAGAAAGAGTGATTTATTTCCTGTTGACTGTAGTAACTAAGCCCGTTAAAGTAGCCTGTGGTGGAAAGCAAACCTTCTATGTGAATGAAAGAATAGAGATACCAATGGTGAGTTTTAGATTCACATTTGCCAAATTTAAAATAGGAAAATGACGTGTTTTCTTTTGGTTGGTTGGTTGGTTAGATCTTGAATTGTCTGGCATATTAGAGTATTTTAGGATCATGGTGTTACTGCTGTGTTACTTTTGTGTGTGCATGTGTGTATATATCTCCCTTTCTAATCAGGAGGTGCCCATATACACAGCAAAAGTCATCTGGTATCTCGCAGCTGTTAAAATACAGGAGTTATTGATATATCTCCTTTGCTATTCAGAGTTGGGTTATAGTCTCATTTTATACACAGAGCGGTTCTACTGTTGGTTACAAAATGCTTCCCACATGACGCTGTCTTATCATCTTCACTGTTTCTGGAGAGATTTTGAGAAGTGAGTCATGGTGTGGTATGTCCTACTTAGGATACTTCAGATGTTGCCTTTTCAATGGTGCTTCCCAAAGCTTTTGACTTTCAGGTCTTGAAAGGAGGCTACCCAGAAGTGTAAGTGCCTGAAACCATTAATTATCTTTAAAAATGTGTCTTTCTCCTGTGAAAAGTAAATGAAAGAATACCTTTCCCTGTGTTATTAAAAAGCTGATTTATGTTATTTGTAACTGAAAAGTGTAAGTATATAGTTCCATTCCTGCCACTAACACATCTGTTAAAGCAAGCAGATAATTATACTTTAGATCTATCCATATTCTAAAACTATGATCATAATAATTAAATAATTAAAATTTATCTAGATGCATAATAAAATTTCTTCCATCCCCATTTACTGTACTTATTACCATATGGTATTTCTTCCCTGATCCTGAAAGGAATAAGAATATGAGCATTTTGAGGCACTCCTCTATATGTATTTATAGCAGTAAGGAGTAGAACTGCCAAAATGCATGAAATTTTATGTTACAGCTTTCAGAGAAATCAATGAGAGCTCTCTGCTTTCAATGCTGATTTTGTCTTTGCAGTTATATTGTAAAAGGCATAACTGGTCCTCTTCATTTGATTACACAAACACATTTCAAACAGAACTGAATTTATGTGGTCAACAAAGTTACTGACAGACCTGTTCACTATGTGAACTGACTTCTCCTAGCAGTTTCTTATGATGACATTCATTCCTTTCTAATAACATGGTTGACAGTGTTTATATATCTACCTAAAATTAAAGCAGTTGGATTTCCATAAAATATTAAGTTGTTATCAAATGTAGAAGGACAGAGAAATCAAAATATCGTCATATCAGACAGAAGTGTAAGTGTCAGTGCAGAACACCTGCAGCACACAGCAAACAGCAATTTACAGGTCATCACAAGCCCTCAAGATTTTAGGGGGAAAAAGACTCGTAGCCATCAGTTTCAAGAGAGCACAAGAAAAGGTAATTGAGATCTTTTACTGGTGTAACAAGGCGTGGAGCTGAATACAGGTGTCTTTCCATGGAACTAAGTGGGAGGAGCTGATTTTGGGTAGAATTTCTCCTAACCAAGTGAAAGGATAGAAGGGTTTGTATTCTGTATAGGAAGGTGCTGTTGATTTTTAACAGCAGTAAATCAGTTTGATCTACCTTTTCGCTCTTTGTGGTGTGAGTATGCTGAGATGGGAATCTTCATTTTGAATTGTGCTAATCAGTGGGAGAATTCAGATGGACCCTGTGAAAACTGAGCACTGGGCTAGCAGCAACTTCATGAAGGTCAACAAACAGAACTGCAGAGATTTCCAAATGGGTGCATCTGTATACAATAGGAACTGACCAGGAGCCCTGCAGAAAAGGATCTGAGGGTTACTGTGGGCTCCAGCTTCAAAGCCCGCAAATATGCAAATAGTGTATTGGGCTGCACTAGGACGATCATGGCCAGTAAACTGAGAGAAATTATTATCCCCCTCTACTTGATACAAGTGAGGCCATATCTGGAATCCTGTGTCCAGTCTGAGGAGGAGGGAGAGAGATGGAGAAACTGGAGATTACCCTGCAGAAGACTATAATGATAATTAGGAGTCTGAAACATGTGGCGTGGAAAGAGATTTAGGAAGTTAGGCTTCTTTGGCTGGGAAATGAGAAGGCTAAAAAAGGATCTAGAAGCAACCTATGGGTAATTGAAAGACAGTTAAAAACACAGTGGAGACAAATTTTCTCAATAGAGATAGAAGACAAATCAGGCAGAAGTTGTGCCTTGAGAGGTACAAATTGGACATCATGAAAAAAGCTTTTGCACTACAAGGATTCTAATACCAAATACCCAGATAGGCTCTGGTCTTCTTACTGACATTTGGAAAACAGACCTTGAAGCCCATAGATGCTTCAGCTCAGCATCCCCTCAATTAAATGTTAGGTGGTATCAAGGGTGCAGGTTTATCTGCTGCAGGTTTATCTCCTGAAGGCAGTGCCCTCTCAGTTGCCTCCGGTCTCTGTTATGTGTGTTGGCATTACTTGTCAGCGAAATTGTAGGGAGTAGTTTTTCCATTCTATTTCAGCTGGTGAGTTTGAGGTATCCAGAAACCTCTTGGTTAAGTGGTAAGGAACAGCAGTTCAAATGAAACAAGCTGATCACTGATCATCCATTGCCTCTTCAACCCTTCCAAGCAGTGTTGCTCCCTGTATACTACCTGCGCGTTGCACTTCATGAAGGGGCAAACAGTTATTGAACATTTCCCTTTGAAGAAGGGATCATTTAATCCCTATTCTGTGACACAGAGTTATTGCCACCTGGATACATTAATGCTATAGCTGATCTGTGTATCTTTCATTGTTTTATAACTTGCTAACTCTGACACTTAGGACGGCACATTAATAAACTTGGTAGAAAAGCCTGTTGGAAATCTTTCACTTTCTTAGCTAGATTTGTGATGTGTTAATCTGTTTGTTTGTCTCTAGCACTAATCTCAGTGCTGAGGAACGTGGCAAAAGAACTGCTTGCCCTTTGCAGGCACACAAAAAACCCCACAAAGTTGTTGACTCGTGCATATATACACATATATAAATGTGTGTGTATATACATATACATACATGTATATTCTATTTCATGTGGATATAAAAGCTAATTCCATTCTAACAAGTTTCATGTAAACATAAAGCTTCATAGTTGCATTTGCAAGTTATTGTCCAAGTCAACACCAAAAATGCACAAAGCTTGTATAAATCCAGGCAAAAGATGCCTAAGTGATAAGAAAGGCTGGGAATTAATTCTCAGACAGCTGGGTCCGGGAAGGAATGGGAAATGCAAACAATGAGAAGCAAGAAATACTGCAGCCAAATGTCACTCCTCTTACTGCTGAGCTTGTGAGGGCTTTTCAGGCAATGTGAGGGAAGGACAGCCTGCCACACCTGCAGGGTGCTGCCAGCTGGTCAACTGGCTCCATAGAATAGGGAAATGGAGACTTAGGATAAACATTAAAAGCCAACTCAAGTTACATTGCAGAGGGCTTAGGTCTTTTCAAAAATATTAACTTGCATCCATCAGCATTTTTAAGCTTTTGCTTTTTTAGGCAATCAAGACATAGTTTTGATGGTAGATATGAAGAGAAGGAAAGAACACAGCATATGCATTTTTCCTCTTGTATCACGGCAGCCCAGTTTATCAGCCATTATTTACCAAAGATTTTATCCCATCCTTCCCTCAGGAAGACCCACAGAGGGCACCTACAGCACCTCACAGCAGCTGGTTTGGGATTCGTGAGACCCATTGAACAGAAGCTGCATAAGTGGGAATGGCATGAACCATCCCCCCTTCTACTAATAGAGCTGATGTTCTCTTGCCAAGCTTATAAAATAGCATGTTTTATTAAAAATGCTGTCTGATAGCAGAAGTAGTTTTGTTGTTGTCTTGCAGTCACAACAACAACCATTTGCAAGGCACTTATCCTAGCTCTGTCTCCTCCTCTTCTTAGCTGTAGTAGCATTTCTGGCATATTTCTGGGAAGTCTGTCCATCAGGGACACAAATGTGCATTTCTGTTCTTTTCTGTAAGAGATATGTCAACTTGTGTAATACAGCAAAAATTTTCACAGACTACTAATGTCATTTTTTCATCACGGTCATACCAGTTGTACCTAACCCATGTTTTTTTAAAATTCAACAAGTGACTTTTCCCCTGCAGAGAAAGAAGGGTGCAAGTTGCAATAAGGCATGGTGAAGGTGAGGAGATAGGAGCACAAAAGGTAAACAGTCAGACTCCTGCAGCTCTTGCCTCAGTGATCTGTTTGCTCAGTCAAGTAATTCCAGAAGTTGATCCTGATTGTACACAATACTGCAATCTATTGTAATGAAACATGTGGGAAGACTACAAATGTGAGGAATGCCCTGTGCCTCTGCGTGTTGTCCAGGCCGCTTGGTGCCATGTGTCATGGCAACAATGCTGCCAAAGAATGACTTGCAAAGAATCACCCTTTGACAGCTTTGTCTCTCAACAACTGCATAGCTGTCAGTTCATGGGAATTCCTCCTTCTCTGCAGGATGCAAAATGCCAGCTGAGGAAACGCCCAGATTATTATCCCATAGCAAACAAAATAAATATTGTGTTTCCCCTGAGGCAGCTATATATAGAAATTATCTGACCCTGGTAAGACTCTGGTAAGATATCCTGGTAAGATAGCATGGGTTCAACTCAGGCAAGGCAAAATGCTGCTCCCCAAAAGGATTTCTCCACAGGCTGGAAGGTGCATTGTTGATTTTTGCCATCCAGAAGTTGTGGGTCTCTTCTTCTAGAAGTGATCTGTTATGTAAAGAATAGATGGCAAACAAAATCTGTTCAGCATTTGGAAAATGTAAAAGCACTTGGGAGCTTGTCCATGCAGTGGGTTGAAATGAAAGGCTAGTTGTTGCCTAATGTCTTCAGCCTCTCTAACTGAGGAGCCTAGACACTTAATTATTTAGTAAAAATACTGCTTCACTGAGTCACGGTAGAAGAGAAGAAATAAAAATTTCTGACAGCTGTTGGGGTGAAAACTCCTTTGGGTTGCTGTTTGTGTATTTAAAGCATGATTAAAGTAACATTTTTCTCTTCTATGGCTGTAAGACCTGATCATGTACTGCTTCTAAGAGAATGATCCATTAATAATAATGGGAACTTTTCTAGCAGAGCAGTGTTAATGGCATTTGGCTGTGCAGTAGTTGCACAGTTTTCTATCAAGCTGAAGAAATCACTTCAACTTGTATTCTCTTAAAAAATGAAATTCAGTGTTTCTCTGTCTTTCTGGTACAGATTCCCTTTGTCATAGTGGGATGTGCTGGTGACTGAATGGTTCAGTTTCTGTCTTGTCCTGGCTTTTCACTCTCTAGAGTTTCAAGTAGCATTTCATTAACAGTGTGAGAGATGTCCATTTAGGCTCTAGGGACAGTGGTGGTGTTCCAGCATTTGCAAGCGATGGGAAATGTTTTCCAACTTTGCAGCCACCTATCACGCCTGAGCAATTGCCTGTGAGGTATGTGTTTGTGTTCAGCAGTGATCCAAATTCTCCTTTGTCATGGTCACACAAACTGTTCAACAGCAGTGGCAATCCCTGACTTTCAGTGACCCACATAAACGTTGTGCATTTGCTACTGGGGACGTTAGGCTCATCATTACATAGCTGTTTTCACTAAAACAATAGTATCCAGTGTAAAAATAATAATTGAACCACAGGATTCTCCTTATCCATCCTTCTTCCCTATCTCTGGCTTTCTGCTCCTGGCAGATGCTTATTCTTCTTAAAAACACCTGTTATAGAGGCTGCACATTTTTACCAGGCAATCTCATTCTCTGGTCTTTATTGTTAGAAAGTTTTCTGTACTTTTCCTTGATACAATTTAAGTCTGTTGCTTGCCTTCTATCTTGTGGAAATTGCTCCCTTCATCTTTGTGGTAATTTTTCCATAGCTGCAGACTGTTCTCAAGTTGTGGCTGTGAAAAAAAAAAATCTGATTGATATGCTACTTTTTGTGTGTGTGTGTGTGTGTGAAATGGTTAAAATTTCAGTCTAGGTATCAATACTTTTCTGTCATAACTTTTAACCCATGTCTCCTGTTTCAGTATCGATTCCTTTCTCCTGAAAGCAAATGCACTGTTCACATATGCACCCTCAAGTACATATTTCAAAGCAATTTTCTTCTTACTGTCACTGCCAGCAGATGACTCTGTGCAGTGTCAGTCACAAAACACTTGGATTTGCATTCTTTTCTGTATGAAATATTTTATCCTTTACAAATACAGCTTTGTGTGATACTGCTTAAGCAGTCTGCAGTCCATATTTTATTACAAGCATAGTTGTCATTGTTCTGCATGATTTCAATAGTGTGACACAGCTTTTTTCTTTGCTGGGGGGCAGCTTTTTTCTTTTATACTAGTCTCTCCAGCAGAACATAATTACAGGAAAATACTGGATATTGAGCACAGTAGGCAATATTTAAATACTATGCTGATGCCTGTAGCTGACCCATTTTGCATTACTGCATATAATGAATTTTAACTTCACTCCCGTAAGACTATGTGAACACACTCTATTTTGTAATGTTAATATGTGAGTAAACTGATATTTGATAATCTTATTATAAATATGCATAATATTGCTCTGAGTGCATCTGTTCCTAGCTTGTTAATGATGCCTTTCTATTCACCATAAATAATAGAACAGTAATCACAATCATAAAACAGATCTGAATTTGTATTTAAACTGCACGGTTTTTATGGGAACACAGATGACTATTTTACTGTAATTGTCAGTTCTGAAACCTTGTTTAAAGAGCTAACAATGTGTATTTCCAACACACATTGTGTACGTAGCATACACCGTCTCATAGCATCTCATAAAGAGTTTCTCCTTCCTCCAGCCTTGTCTCCCATAAAGGTATTAAGAAGCTGTCAGAAGTGATACCTGACCAGCTCCCAGGGAGCAGCTGTGGCCCACCTGAGCTGGGCTGGTGACAATGACTCTGGGACAAACATTGTCCTAGAAAACGTGTCATTTGCATAGGAGGTAATTGTGTAGCATCACCTCATATCCTGTGATTTCAGCGAGATCTAAAAATTGCCATCACTTGCAAATACATAAGGTGACTGTGGATGTCAAAAGAATCTGTATTGACTATAACTTTCCAATCCACTGGCGGCAGGAAAACTATTTTCAATACCTTTTCCAATAGGAACCCTGGCAATTTTTTTAATTACTGGGTAGTAGTACTTTTTCTTCTGGCTAAAAGTAATGCTAACTAAATGAAAACCAAAGTGTGCCAATAGCCATAGCTCAGATATGTAATAAGGCCAAATAGGCTTTAATGGTGGTGGAAGGATTACACATTATACCAGAGACAGTATAATACTACTTGTAGTGGTTTTTCAAGAATTTGAAATGTCCTACGTGATAGCAACTCAATTACCTGGCCATTTGTTTAAGGAAAGTAATATTTGCACATTATTCAGTGAATGACAGTTATCCAAATAACTGCGCCTATGCACATTAAACAAAAGCAACCTTTACAGAATGTTTGGAGAATGTGTGGGAAATGTAGATGAAAATCTAGTGAGCTCCCATTTTAGAGACACACTTTGGTGTCTCCTTCATGCAATTTATTAACCATATTTGCAAATGCTGAGCATCTGCAGATATCCATGACAGCATGGCCAAGACAGCTGCCTGGGTTTTGTCTGAGCACTGAAGGGGAATACAGAGCTGTGTGCTAGTGGGGTCCCTCCATGACCAGAGGGACACTTGAAAAAACCTTGCCAATAAAAGCAGAGCTGGAAGGAAAAATTGTATTCCTCCTCTCTTCCAGCTTGCTCTGGTGAGGACAGACCTTGGAGACACCTGGGAGGCGTGGGAGCAGGAGCAGCACAACTGAGGACTGGTGCTGTGGATGTGGTGTGGGTGTGGATGTGGTGCTGTGGATGTGGTGTGGGTGTGGATGTGGTGCTCTGGATGTGGTGCAGATGTCGATGTGGTGCTATGGACTGGTGCTGTGGGTGTTGCCTATGGCACGAAGTCTGGCACAAAGCTTCATTTGCCCACGGCCTGGGAGACAGACATGTGCTCTGGGAAGGGCTGGGCCTCCTCCAGGATAACCTCCAGGGAGGGTAAAACCTGGGAGAAATAAAACCAGGGGGGTTAAGTGTTTGCTTTAGGGGTAAGTGTGGAAAATCCTCATTGTTTCAGTCCCCAAGGCAGAGGTGGAGCAGAACACTGATGTCCCTCCTACCGCACAGACGGGGAAACCTTGAGAGTGTAAAGGACTGGGGGCAGGTGGACATGCTCTGCCACTGAGTGCCCTGTAAAAAGCCATGACAAGAGATTAGGCCGGGTTTATTTCCTTTCGATTTGTAGCGGGAACTGCTCTTGTCATGGGATATTCTTCCTTTGGTCACCCGGATGAACTGCCTGGCCTCCGGCTCTGCCACCAGGGAAGGAGTAGGCAGCTGCAAAGGGCTCGCAGGTGGCCAGGCCAACGCGGCCTCGAGCAGGAGGGCCATGAACCTTCCCCCTGCCCATCCCAGGTGGAATGGATGTAGGGACGCGCGGGACGCGGGGGTTTGAACGCTGTCAGCGTGGTTGTGCCTTTGTACAGGACTACCTGGATGAGGCCGTGCAGCCCCGCTGCCCTCAGGCCACACGGCGGGGCCGGGGGCGCGGGGCGGCCGGGCCCGCTCGCACAGGTACGCGGCGCCCCGCGGG
>VZRZ01005884.1:1623001-1686990 GCA_013398175.1 Climacteris rufus
GATCGCGCTCGGAGCTGCAGCCCCGCTCGGCGGGACCGGCCCCGCGCAGCGGCTCCAGCCGCGCATCCCAGCGCCGGCAGCCGAGCCCGCTGTGCGGCGGAGCCGCGCCGCGCTGGGGCTGCTGGAGAGCGGAGCTGTGCTCCTGAAGACAAGTGGATGGACGGTGTAAACTATGACTCATCCTTTCTGGGGCTGCGGGCTCTCGCTCCGTGTCAGCTTGCCCAGCCCG
This sequence comes from Climacteris rufus, assembly GCA_013398175.1. NCBI lineage: Eukaryota > Metazoa > Chordata > Aves > Passeriformes > Climacteridae > Climacteris > Climacteris rufus. The sequence continues at coordinate 1,623,231 of VZRZ01005884.1, forward strand.
GTCCGGCGGGATGGGTCGCTGGCTGGTTGTTCGCGTTCGTGTCCGCGGTGCAGCACTGCTCAGTCCACAAACCCCGTTTTCAGCACACGTTCAACCCGAGCTCAGCCCCAGGCAGCGCATCGCTGGTACCGGTAATTGTATCTACTGGCCCGTGCACAAGAGCTGGTATGTGGTTTGGTGTACTCGGTGTCAGCCTTAACGCCCTTGAACCTGATGTCGCCTTCCCTGTGCAAACACTGCAGGCCCCCTGCATGTGTGGGGGACATAGTAGGCATCTCACTGTGGAGAGGTGTGAAGGATGCGCACCCACAGGAGCCTTACTTTAAGATTTTAGGACTTTTTTAATGGCCTCAGCCCATTCATAAACTAGTTCATCAGGCAGTGCATGCGTTGAAGTGTGACCCCATTATCCCCTTCTCGATGGGCAGTGACAACCTGCCTTCCTGTAAGCATCTTTTATCATCACCCTCCTCTTGTCTCTTTCAGTTCCCATCTTTGGTACCACAGTGCATCCTGAGGTCCACAAGCATGTGCTGCTGTGCCTGTGGGACAGGCCACTAGCTCTAGTACAGCAGTAGCTCCTCTTGGCCATTGAGTGCAATAGATTAGTTGCTCCACTTGGCTTTGGTGTTTTTTATATAGTGCCTTTGTCTTACCAATTGCAAAGTTTACTTGAATTCTGCCCAACAGTGTAACACTCTGAGATACTGCATACATCTTGTACACATGCACTTCTTGTGCATAACCATGTGTATTTACTNTACACATCTTGTGCACATGTACACATGCATCTTGTACACATGCACTTCCTGTGCATAACCATGTGTATTTACTCTTTGTAACAAAACTGAATGCTCTTAAAGGTGACAGCGTCAGAGTAAAATGTTTGCCACATGCTACTCTCAGAAGCAACTGTTTGTCAGCCAGAATCCAAGTGAGTTTTCACTGGTCCTTCCCATGACACACTGCTATGTGGCTATGTGACTCCTGCTGCCATTTGTACCATTTCCCCTTCAGGAGAACAGGTTTGTTTCTTTCCATGGGTGACTTGTCCAGGCAGAGTCATGAACCAAGAGGAGAGAAAGCTTTCAGGCATAATTTGAATGTTATTAGTGTTCTTGAATGATGGAGCAATCCCTCCCTTGAGTTTTCTATGAAGTGAAAAAGAAAAAAATAATTGAACAAATATCCTTTTAAAGCTATAACAATACATGACACTGCAGTGTAGCGATTGTCTGAACATTTAACTGTTGTTTGCACCAATTCTTCCTGTGGTAACATCGTTACAGCAATGCCTTGTGGAAAGAGGGAAAGGTGCTCATTTCTGCAGGATGATGCCTGCCTGTTCCTGGTCCCTCTCCCCTCCGAGGCATCCTCCCCTTCCTGGCGTGGTGACTGTCAGGTGTGTTTAGCTGGTGTGTCTGTGTTGGGTGGTTAGTTACATGGATGTCATCTTGACATCCAGTGAAATGTAAAAGCTTTAGAAAACAGGAATGTGTACACGTCTGCTTTGCCCAGAAGGCTTGGTGTGTGCCTTGGACATCTTGGCAAACATCTACGATGACATCACTTTCATAGAGTCCCCCAGAAAGAGCTGCTTCTTGTAGCTGCATAAGAGGGTGTTTCCTACTGTAGCCAGAGCTTCTCTGCTCTCGCTGCCTCCAGCTCTGGCTCTGGAGGTACCAGCTGCAGGTGCTCAGGAAGTCCAGGCAATGATGTGTGTGTCCACCCTGAGCTGAGGGAGCCTAGCACCTGCTCCTGACCTCCTCCAAATCCTGGGGAGCATCTGTCAGCAGCCTCTCAAGATATTTTTCTGGGGTTTATGTCTGGTCTCTGAATTTCCCATTGAGATAGTTACTGGAGTCTGGGGGCGAGTGATGTTGCTGCAGGGTTTGTCCTACCATCTGCCCTGCCAAATGCCTTTACTGGAGACCTGGAGGAGATTGTGGCATCTGTATTGAGCTGTGAATGACCCCAAAGCAGGGCAAGGGTGAGAAGTGATATCACTGTCTAGGTCTAGGCTGTGCAGAGGGACTTCACCAGGCTGAAGAAAGGGACAGACCCATGGAGACCTCATGGTTGAACAGTGACAGATCCAAAGTGCTGCCACAGGGAAGGAAGGATCCTACCTCAGCTGACTTGGTCAGCCTGTTATGAAAGTGAACCAAAGCTGTTGTAGTGCATTGTCACTTGTACTGGGTGACAGAGAGGGAAAGAGGGTGGTTGCAGTCTACGTAAGCATCAGTTTCTCAAACTGCAGTCTCTTATCCTTTTTATGTAATGTAAGTGCAAACCCATGAATATTTTAGCAGTATGGTTGGCGTATGCTTGGCTTAACCCAGTAAAACCCAACTCCTGATCATGCTCTCCTGACCTGAGCCTCCCTATAAGGCAGGACTCAGCTGGACTTGTCTTACTGATCTCTTAACTGTTAGATGGATTTTTGTACAGAGCAGGCAGGAGCAGTGGAGGAAGCAGAGGATGAGGGAAACAGAGTTGTAGGGTACCATTTGTGCAAATTATTAATAGTGGAAGGGTTTGTGTCCAGGAAATCTGCCAAAGAGGCATGTGGTAGGTTGGGTTCTGAAGCCTGATCAGACCAGTGAAAACTGAAAGGCACAGGGGGCTGCCAAGGTGTGTCCCAAAGACAACAGCCTGGTTGCATACACAGCTGGAGCAGTGCTGTTTCAGGTGCGTTGTGAATTCTGAAAAACTGTGTGCCAGATGCATGAACTGAGAAGTACTGTCTTCATCTCCTCTGTTTCATGCTACTGAAAACCCATAATGCAGTATTTAAGAAGGGATGCAGCATGTTCTTTCACTGACTAGACTCCTTATTAAGAAGGCTTGTCACCAATTACGGTAACACTATGCAATAGACAAATTTCTGCAGTAGTTTATAATAGCATTGATTGAGCTTTCAGGCTTTATAGATATTATTGCTTATCCCCCCAGCAACATTGGATTCTTTACTGATTGTCTGTCTGGAACAAAACAAAATAAAATCTAGGGTTATGTCTGTTCTTGCTCCAAGTTATTGTAAGGAGAAAAAAAGAATCAAATTAAATTTGGTCATGTTCAGGCAGTGCTGGGAAAGAGCCCAGTATTTTTTTAGTAAAGTAGAAAAATTAGTCATGCATTTAATGATTTGTTTGCAAGTCAGACTTATTTCAAGGCATTATGTTTCTGCGTTATCAGCTTCTGAACTTATTTTAAAATTCATAGTTTCTGGGGAGTTTTGAATTTGGCAGAAAGGTAAAGGCTTTTGAAGTAAGCTGAAGGTAGATTGCTAGTGTGCAGAAGCTGGTGTTTTGTTTAGCTGTGTGCAGTCACCAGCGTACTTGATGCTCAAGTTGAGTAAGTCCAGTGGAAATGTTGTGATCACTGATCAGATTGCCAGTTCCAGCACTTTTTGTTCCAGCAGTATGTTCTCAATTGTTTATTCCTCTAGTATAAACTCTCAACGTCACCTTCTGAACACAACAGGGTTAGTTGCCATGAAGAGCCCTCATCAGCACATTGCTCTTGCTGCCTAAGTTGTCTTAATGTGCTTGGGATAGCACAAAACAGCATTTCCACCATTTCTGTGCTTATGCAGACAGATGGAAACCCAAAAGCTCAGCAAAATGCAGCCACGGTGACCTGGCCTCTTTCTCAGCTGCCACATGGGGAAGGGAGAATTAACTGGTGTTGGGAAAACTTCAGGAGCTGCTACAGAAGAGCTAAGTGTGGTTCCTTTCTTTGTTAAGAGGGAACTTCTACCCGAGACTATTATTATTCCCTACTCCCCTAAGACACACTGGGAACAACTTGTGACTGCATTTGTGTGATGTAGGATAGCCAGCCTGTCAGCAGCGAGGGACAGGATGAGGAGCAAAGGAGTATGTTTGTCAAATCCCATCCTCTCAACAAGAACTGGAGAAACCACCTAATTGCTTTTTAAAATCTCTGGGTACCTCTTTCTGAATCTACTTGCTGTGTGGCAGGATTTTGTCCACAGCAGGGCTTCTGCAGAGCTTCCAGCTGTGCTGGGCCAGGTAACCTCTACTCAGTGCAGAGCACACTCAGCTGCCACCCCCTGCCACCTTGTACAGCTCTTGCAGCCTGTGTAGCTGTGTATGAACCACAGCTTGCTGTCCAGCTTCAGCTTACTGCTTGCAGGTATAATTCTCAGGCCAGTTGGTGAATGTTTCTGGAAAAAAAAAAACCAAAACAAGAAGAATGCAAAAAGAGTTTACCAAGTTATTTATGTACTGTATACACTGAGGTAATACAATAGAGCTATTGCTAAATGCACTTTCTCTGCTCTCTCTGTAGATATAGATGGTCCTGCAGGATAATGATGTCTATTCCAAAGTAATAGAAAAGGTAGGCTCAGGAGAAAGAGATTTAAGGCTCTGCTGACTCCTGAACTTCATTAGGTTATAGGGGTTTTATTTTATAGTGTATGCCAGTACAAATGAACCTGTTTTTAGAATCATGGAATCCTTTAGGCTTAAAAAGACCTTTAAAATTCTAGAGTCCAACTGTTAAGCCAGCACTGCTGAGTCCACCACCAAACCATGTCTCTAACTGCTCCATCTATGCATCCTTCACATACCTCCTGGGATGGTTATTCAACTACTTCTCTGGTCAGCCCAATGCTTGACAACCCTTTCAGTGAAGGAATTTTTCCTGATATCCAATCTAAACCTCCCCTGGTGCAATCTGAAGCCGTTTCCTCTTGTCCTATTGCTTGTTACCTGGGAGAAGAGACCGACTCTCACCTCACTACAACCCCCTTTCAGGTATTTGCAGAGAGTGATGAGTCCCCGCTGAGCCTCCTTTCCTCCAGGCTGAGCCCACCCAGCTCCCTCAGCTGCTCCTCGTGGGACATATGCTCCAGACCCTTCCCCAGCTCCAATGTCCTTCTCTGGACTCGCTTCAACACCTCAGTGTCTTTCTTGTTATGAGGAACCCAGAACTGGACACAGCACTCGAGTTGTGGCCTCACCAGTGCCAAGTACAGAGGGACAATCACTGCCCTGGTCCTGCTGGCCACACTATTCCTGATACAGGCCAGGTGCCATTGGCCTTCTTGGCTCCCTGCACGCCCCCTGGCTCATGTTCAGATGCTGTCAACCAGCATCCCCAGGTGGGATTCCAGATCTCCACTGGGCAGCTTTTCAGCTGCTCTTCCCCAAGCCTATTGTGCATCATGGGGTTGTTGTGACAGGACCCAGTTCTTGGCCTTGTTGAACCCCATAGAACTGACCTTGGCTCATGGACCAGGATCTGGACCAGCTTGTCCAGATCCCTCTGGAGAGCCTTCCTACCCTCATGCAGATCAGTACTGCCTCCCAAGGAACTCTATCAACCAGTCCTTTAAACAGGTCAATTTCTCCAATAATCCAACAATGTCATGATTGCTGTGCCCAAGGTGGCCTTCAGCCATCAGATCACTCACCAATCCTTCTCTGTTCACAATCACCATGTCCAGAGGGGTCTAACACATCAGACACACCTTGTGTCTTTGCTGCCACATGGATCTCCAACCCCTACTTCCCCTGAGACAGCAAATGGAAGGACCTCGCTAACACACTGTCCCTCAGACACTGGTGTGCTTTCCCCAGGCTTATCTCGAGTGAGCCTGGGCTTTATCCCTTTTTCTCTTCAAATTTAGTTTAAAACTCTTTCAATGAGCCCTGCGAACTCCTGTACAAGGAGAGAGACAAGTGTCTCCAGCAGGCCTGCTGTTGTGTAAACCTACACGTTATCAAAACCCAAAAATTCTGCTGGTGACTCCAGGCTTGGAGCCAGGTATTGATCGGCTGGCTCTCCCATTTCTTCACTCATCACTCTCTGCAATTACAAAGATAGAGGGGGATACTACTTGTGCTTCTGAGCAATTAACCATTTGTCCCAAGTCCCTGAAGTCTGTTGGTTGCCCTCAGATTTGTTGTTGGGACTTCATTGCTGCACCCCTGAAAAATCAGTAATGGATAATAATCTGAAGGCTGTATCGGCGAGGAAGCTTTCTCTTCCATCTTTAACCTGGGCCCTGGGTAGGGCAGCAGGCTTCCCTAAGACATCAGTCTGGTCTGCATAAGGGGCCTTCTGTTACCTTCAGAAGGGAGTCTCCTCTGTCAGTGACCTGTCTTCTTTTTCTTTATGGAGGCAGTTTTGATGCTGGGCTCAAACTGGCTGAACCTCAGCGACACCTCTGAGCTGGGTGAGCCCAGTGAAGGAGTTTCTGTACCTGGGCACCCCTCCCACAGGGGTGCTCAGTGCTGCTGGCCAGCACTGGGGGAAGAGCAGGGCACTCCCTGAGCCCAGCACGGGGTGACTGTGCTGCCACCAGAGCTCTGTCTGGGTAGCTGTGTTGGTCATGTTGGGTGCAGAGCCTAGCAAGGCTGTGTCTTTCTGCTGGGTGGGTACCATTGCTCCCTGGTTGGGCTGGCACTGGCAAGGATCTATCTCCCTTCAATGGAAGATTAGCACATGCTGGTCGCTAGGAAGCAAGAGGTTAAGCATTTTATTACCACTTTAAATAATTCATGGTTCTCTAAGTTGTCACACAAATTGTGATGGTCTTGTACGTTTTCACTGACCCCTTTGCACGTCCTTATTGAGCTTTACCCTTGATGCTACAGAACAACTTTGTTCTGCCTAGAAAACTTAGGACAGAAAGCACAGAGGTTACCACAGTGTAATTGCTTAGTACTTAAAACAGCAGGTGAGTAAACACAGACAAACGCTTTCCATGAAGGCTGACAAAAATGAAAGATGGCACAGGGTACCTTTCCACCCTCGTGTTAGATTGGGTTTTTAATACTTTTCCCATTCTGTACTGAGCCATATACATACTTTAGCCAATCTTTTTCATCATGTTCTCATTCTAACCTCACAATTAGAATGAAAGCTTGCAAGATATTGGCAGTATTTTATTTTCTGTCATAATGAAAACAAGTTGAGAAGTACCAGTTGGACTTTGGATAAGATGTATACCTGAATTTTAATGTGGGATTTGGCTGTCCTTTGAGCCTATAATTGGCAAACCCAAATGTAATCTTCCACAAAGTTAGTGTCACTTGGAGGCTTTCTCCAGGATGATGGGTGATGCCCATCATGGGTTACAAAAGGCAACAAAGTAACTCTCATCAGAATCTGCTTCAGTGTTTCTTTTATTGTATCACTAGTTTTAATTTTCAGTATTTTCTGTATTAGTATATAAGTTAACTGAAAAGCATACACTAGAGGAGCAAAGTTTCTTAAACAGTACTAGAAGTATGACAAGTTTAAAAAAACCCCTGATCCTTTATTCAGCATCGGGTAAACCTTTATCAGGAGCCTATGTAATTTTCAGTATACATGAGAAGGAATGTTTTAGCCTCCTGAAGCAGATTATTTCAAAAGTCATCTGCTTCACAGTTTAAGTGATGCCTTTTGGTTTGGGCAGGTGGTTCTTTGTTCTGAAAGTTCATTGCTGATGTAGCTCTGAGCCTACATTAATAAGGCTGACGCTTTGGGTGAACTGGCTATGCCAAGAACTGTATTTTTTCATTTTTGATTTTGCTACTATGATCCCAGATTTAATGAAAATGTTAGGAAGTAGCTTCTAGTCAGATCAATATAAGTGGACTGTATTCATTATAATTGGTTTCTATCTATAGAACTGTAAAACAATCTTTAAGGACAGTCTAGGAGCAGCTTGGGTTTCATGCTTTTCTAGCAGAAGCCATATTTAGACTTTGTTATTGAATTGTGATGTCAAGATTCTCAGGAATATCCCAGCTGCTGACCAGAAGATTAAAAAAAGGCAGAACCCAAATTAAATGCTTGTTTTTTAATCTCTTGTGGACACTTGATTATTATTGTGCAAGTCTGATGTCAACTTCTGTACGTTGTTAATCAGTGTTCCTTTGGCTGTGATAAATAGCCCTTGGTGAGCTTATGGTTCAGTGCAAATACTGAGTAGTTAAAGGTTCCAAATAACCATAAGCATTTCTTCCAAATAAAAAGATGCTTTAGCTGCTGCTCTGGCTTATACATATGGCTTGGACCTACCCTGTTCCTTTCCCAAGATATTTCTGACTGGACTTTCAAATTGAAACTAAATAGTTGTTGTTTTGTAGGTTTTTATTTATTTGTTTTGGGATTTTTTTTTGTAACTGCCTTGCTTAAAAGCATTGCAAAAACTAGTTTACCACAGTCACTTCTGGAATTTTAGTTTTGAGATTCAAAGGTGGTTTCATAACATCCCCAGCACAGTGTGCCTGATTGGTTTTTTAAATCCTGTGTTCCATACAAGCCTGCAACTCCTTACATGCTCTGCAAAGACAGGCTTGATATGTAGTTTGCAGTGATGTCTTGCTTATCATGAGATCTGACAGCATCTCCAGAGAGTGGTGGAGCAGAACGTGTGATGCAGACGAGCTCCTGGGTGCTCTGCTTCTGCCTGTTGGCTTCCACAATGCTCTGGTGTGGAGAACAAAGTCCCAGTGAGGTTTTCCTCACTGCTGCACCCATGGCACAATCTGTAAAAGCTTCCAGCACTGTGCCAGGGCACACATATGCACAGAAGCAAATACCTTCATTTTCACTCCTCTACCTCTCACATGCTTCTACTTGGAAACTCACCTCCAGTCCCATCTCTTTGCCTGGGTCCCAGTAAGTAAGTAAAACATACCTACTTCTGATGTAGAAACATAAATGTGATGGAGGCAAGAACCTCTGATTTGTTCCTGTTTCTCCCAAAACCACATTAGATCAGCAAGGCCAGTTGTGCACTTAAGCTTGTTGTCCCTCTTGGTGAGGTGACCCAGGCTTGCCACTCATCAGCAAGCATGGCTGATTTTAGCATTGACATTTTTTAATAAAATAAATGCATGCAGACATTAATTTCTACCACTATTACTGGTTATTCCCAAGTCATTCTGGAGCAGATACTCTGCCTCTGCTGCAGGCTCAGCCTGACTGCTGAGGATGCTGTGGGAAGTGACTGGATAGCAAGTTTTAACTTGCAATACTTCATTTATGCTGAATATTTTGTGAGCTTAGCAGCTCAGTCTGGGAAAACAGTGTCTGTGCTTGTGTTGTTCAGTTTTCAGAGGATTTCTTGTCTTTGTCAAAAGTCTCCTGGTAAATAGTGCAGGATCAAAAATGTTGACTGATTATTAAATGCCTGACCTGAAACAAAGGTTACTTTTGCAAAACAGTCATTACCCATAAGTTACCCCAATACATACAGACATCCGTGTAGGAGCCATTGCTTATGGCAGGCTTGTCAACCAGAAGCTGTGACTGCAGAGAATATGTTCCTACCAGAAAGAAATTACTGTCAGTAATTACTGATCATTCATCACTTTAAAAAATAAGCCAATATTGCTTTTCTTTGGTATTTATTATAGAAGCATATCCCTAATCAAGCTTATGGTGTAAGAGCTTCACTCTTGGTGTCAGATCTGGACAGTCACAGTTCTAGGGTAAAGATAAATTATGCACTCACAGCATCAGGTAAAAATATCTTTTATTGCTGTTTCTTTTGTAGCAGTACTAGGAATTTTTCTTCCAGAAAAAAAAAAGAAGAAATATTTGATGGCTGAGATGTACCTGAGTCAGGTCTTGCCTTCATCCAAGGCCGCTGGTCACCTACACCGCACTGTCATGTGCCATTTTCCTGCCACTTGGAGTCAATATTAAAACCAAACAAGTCTATAAAAATCAGCTCGTTCAAGACTTGCAGAACTCATTTTCATGTCGGTAGAGATTCAGTATTTGGCATCATCTTTAAAAAAATAATGGTGATAATTTGTTTCTGGAGGGTTTGTTATGTATGTCAGTAGTGAAGGATCTGGCTATCCACGCCTGTCTCCGGATGCCAACTGAAGTTCTCTGGCAATATGAAGTCATCTGTCTCAGCTCAGTCCCAGCTGGCCACTGAAGCAAACCAAAACAAAACTGCTACATAATTGGACACTGTTGACAATGTTGTGATTGATTTTGCATTTCTCTTTGCTTTTTTTGAGGCTTAATGTAAGAGCTGTCAGGAAGCTGAATCCCATATCTCAGAAAGGGTGATCTTGCAGGATAAGAATCCTGCTTGTGCATATGTCTGCATTTCAGTGTGGTTGATGTCCTTTGAGCTACAGACCAGCAGCCATGGAGATGGCCACCTCCATGCAAACCCAGGCTAGAAAGGCAAATGTTTTAGAGATGGAGCTACTTTTTGGCCTGCTCTCCAGAAATAGCAAGCTATGTTTTTTTTAAATAATTTAAATGTTTAGTAGTAAACTGCAAACCATGCCTTTGTGTAACAGTAGAGACATTTAGCAGTCCTATAGGAGTTAATTTTGCAAACAGTACAAGTGCTTTGGAGCATGTTACCTTCCCAAGTAGCTGAGTGTGTCTGTCATCACCGTGCTTAAAATAGTAAAAGTGATGAATCTCATGTTCTTCCAAGATTGTACAGAGGAGAGGTGGCATGGCTATTGCTAGTGACTAGGTATTCACTGAAGTTTAATACACTAGTTCATGGCTTTGAATCTGCTAAAAGTCTCTGATGGAAATACTTGTGCCTGTGCTAGCAAGAGCTGGAGTGAGCAGTGCTCTTGACAGGCAAATACAAACGGATAGAAAAAATAGGTTTGATTGAGGTCTTCTACAAAGGTTTGCCTTTTTTTTTTTTTGCAAGGTGGTTTGTGGTAACTCCTGTAGCCACATGTATTCAGAAACTTCTAACTATGATGCTTTCTTGGAGTAGAGAGTGTTAGACAAGAAGGCAGCACAGAGTTGTCATCGACCCTTTTCCACATTCCTCTTGGCTGCTTGAAATATGTGCAAAGAACAGCTGATTTTAGTGTGGGTTTCTAAAAGAAATCAGGCAGTTACTATTCTGCTGTTGGCCTTGCTGGTATTTGTCCAATAATTCTTGATCCTTTTGATCTGTACTGGTTGCAAGGAAGGAATCTGTAAGGTAACCCCCATCACCACCAGTGCAGGAAAAGTAGTCAGTGTAGGAGAGACATGCTGTCTAAGAAAGGGGTGGGGGGTGACCTGGATGTCTGCATGGGGCAGAGCCCTTGTCAGCACTTTAAGCGTCATACTGAATGCTACGTCTTCATGGATGCTGGTAAGTCCAACTGTGAAAATCTAATCCACATGAAATGGAGCTTCTCTAGTGCCATGCAGCAATTTCTTATTTTTATGACCCTTAAAGCAAATGTTTCTGTTAATCGTCTTCTTATTTTGGAATATGATCTTATTGTCACACAACAAACCAACCAGCTTGCAACCACAGAGCACTGTTAGATGAGCACTGTATACTTCCAGTATTGCTGAAAGGCCATTTTTTTGACTTTGCTCAAATTGATTATTCATCTGGACCTGAAATGCTGTGTGAGGTTCTGGTTACCCATTTTGGAAATGCAGAATAAGCAGAAGAGGTATGAGTGAGAAGACCTTGCTGCAGTGTAGGTCTGTTCCTGTATGAAGCGACACTAGATAAATGCCTTCAGCCCAAAGTTATTTTGGGTAGGGTAGAAATAGTGTAGAACTCTCCTGTCTCACATGGTACAGAACAAACGAACTGGCAATGATAGTATGAAACTTAATGACATCCAGAGAAATACCCAGGCAGCAAATTCCAGCAGAAGGAAGTACTTTGTCATGCAGCGCACAACTGAACTGTCAGTGTCATTGCCAGGATGTTGCAGGGTTGTAAGGGGGGGGCGGGGGGGGGACAGAAGTACTGCTGGATGTCAGCTAATGAGAGATCCATCAATAGCTGTTTAACACTTTGATCCAGATGCAATAGCTGGCTTTGGAAGTATGTGCCCTGCCTCTTGCAATAAGCTGGGGAAAATATACTAGAGACAGGAGCATTCTATCCTTGTTCTTTTTGTTATTCTTTCCTTAAGCTGCCAGTTCTGGCTGCTGTTGGAGTCAGGCTGCCTGGATATACAGGTCTCTGTGACCCACTTAAGCTGTTCATGTATTATGAATAAGCTGTAATACTGATAGCTGTTTAGCAGACTCATAATGAGTCACTTGCTGTGATCCTGAAGGTCGCGAGTTGTTCCAAGGACCGTCTGTTTGGGAGGCAGATGCCCTGTCTTAACCTTGCAGAGATCTTGCCGGTGTTTTCCTCCCACCTGATAAGGGAAAACTTGTGTTCAGGCCTAATCAGGGTGTCCAATGGTATAAGATAGGCCATCACTAGCACCAGCAACGGGTGTTCTGAGGTCAGATGTTCATTTATTTTTTTCTTCCCTGCCTCAGGATATTCATCCTAGAACAGATAGTAGAAAATGGAATGATTCTACCATGAAGACAGTCAGAGATATTTTATGTCAACAGTATAGAAGAATTCTGCAGCCCATCCCAGCCCTTAGCAAGTCAGATTAACCCTAAGAAACAGGGCACACTTTGTAAAGCAGAGATTTCTCACTGGGGAATGTTGTTCCTAGCTTTTCCACTTCAGCTGTGAAAACATACTGCTATCCAAGCTTTGCAAAATGATTCTTAGAAAGGTGTAGCACTGAATGCTTGGCATATAGAGGTTTAATATATTGAGAGTCAGGCTTAAAGGCTTAATGTTATGAAAGAGTGTGTCCTAGAAGAGCCTTTGCAGAAGGGTGCCCAGGGAGAACAGTCTCCCGTGGACTTTGGGGTCTATTTTGTTGTGGAACAGCTGACGGCAGCTGATCATCTGCCAATTTGTGCCATGGAAATGATTGACGGGTTTTTCCTGAGTAGCATGATATAGATTGAATGAGCCTGAAAATACTGGCATTGGTAATAGGAAATAGGTATTCATTTTCAGAGTACCAAGAGCCATTTGGAAAAGGTGTTACTCTTCTCTGACCTTATGCTCTGGCTTCACAGATAACCAAATCACTAAAAATTTGCAGCCTAGAACAGCTGGTCTGTTTGTGCCTGTGAACAGCAGCAGCAGAGCCATTTCTAGGTGGGTTTGATGAATGGCAGGCTGCCAGGAGTGGCATCCATCTTGTGTCTGACATAATGCTATGAGCAGCCCGAAAGCCATTTCATCAAACCAGCTCTGCATTGTGACTGGAGAGATTTTGCAGGAGCAGAACTAGAGATGGCATGGCCAGAGTTGGATGGGAAGCACTTTTTTGTGTTTCCAAAGTCTTCACAGACATCAGCCCATCTGGAAGCCTGTGGAAGCCTGGTATGGACCAATGGCATCAGTGATGCCCTGATCAAACTGGGGTCATGAGAGCCTTGGTCCTGTAGGTGTTACAGCCAGTTGGGCTCTTGTGCTGCATCTCTGCTTTGGTGCCTGTCACTTGGCTTCAGTAACCCTGCCAATGGTTTTGCCTGACCCAGTAGCTGGAGCTGTGGCTCCTCTACAGCCCAGATTGCTGTGGCTCTGTGTTCTGGCCATTCATCCAATGAAAAGTAGCAAAGTAAATGCAGGGGAAGGTGAAACAAAGAAAGGTGACTGCTACGCAGGCTCTGAATAAAGGCAGAGGGGTTTGTGGTACTGCTGGGAAAATACTCCCATGACTGTCCCCTCTGCTAGCTGCAAGCATGTCCTGTCCCTCCTGTGGCTTGCTATGTCATGTCCTCACTTTGATATTTCCTGAGCATGACTTTATCCTTCTCATTTCTCCATCCTTAGAGGAACTTTGGCACAGATGCCAACAGCCACCAGAAACCGGCAAAAGCTTTTGTGCAGTAAAAATGTGCTCTGTCCATGCTTCATTTTAAGGACTAAAAGCACTGCTTATAATTCTGCACCAGGCTTCTCTGAATTTAACCTAGTTTCCACTTTGCTTAATTTTCTTACCCTCTCTACAAGACTGCTGCACACCAACCAGAAGCCTAATGGGAGCTTCTAAAGGTCTGCCAACCCTCTAACGCGCAGCCGTAGTCCTAAAATTTCTTAAGAGACAGGTTTGCATTTCTCTGGATGGAATGTAAACAGGGCTGCTAATAAAACAGTGTGTAAGGTCTCATTCAGATTTATATAAACCCTGAAACCATGTCTAAAAATAGTGCCCTGTTTGGCATTCTTGAAAGCAGATTCACCACACATCTACATCTGCCATGAAGTGCTCTGCTGATAACAAACTGGACCTCCAGAGTTGTATGAAAAGAACTGAAATCCCATTTTAATTTTATTAGTCCTATGAAATACACAAGCACAGTCATGTTAAATATGATAACACTTGAAGTGGACTGCAGCCATGGTACTAGCAGGAGGCGTGGGGTATGGGAGGCAGCCTAGAGATGTCCATCAGAGAAGTGCAAGCACTGATTGCCTGATCTGGAGCAGAAAGGAGTGTGGGGGTGCTGGATGTAGATTAGCTAATGCTTTCAGACCAGGAGGGAGTTAAAGCAAAAGAGCAGGCAATTGGTGTGTATTCTATATGTCATGTTAGTTTTCAAGAGAAGAGACTGTTTCTTTTACCTATAAGGCTTGTGCTTATGACATAAGTGTATAAGTAGATGGGGCTTAATCCTGTAAGGTGCCAGTGCTTAATGTAGAGCTTGTAATCAGTATTATTAGTTTAAAGCACTTAAACTGCTTCCTCCCTTGTGTCTGCTCTCTGAGCTGGTCTCATGGTCATGTTTTTCAATAGTGGAAAGTCTGAGGTAATGTAACATTCGAGATGTGCCTGTAGCTTTAAAGTGTTTCTTAGCCTTAAACACTTGACTAGGAGATTTTGGACTGTAGTGTGGTGCCTGTGAAGGCGTGTGGTTAATAGCACGACAGAACTTGCTTCCATAGTAATATTAGATGTAGCAATATTAAATACATCCTGCAGTAATTTTTAAGAATAAGCTAAATACACAGGGAGTGTGGATCTTTAAAGAACGCTTAATCTTTGCCCTCGCTTTTTGCATGCTCTCCCGGGCTAGTAGAACTGTCACTTCATTGTTGATACATAAAGCATCTGACATGTCTCCTGTATGTGTTGACTGGTCTAGTAATGAGGTTTTCCACAGGTTTTCCCCTTTATACCTAGTAGAAAATGGATGCACTCATTTAGCTTTTCGGGAATGTGCTCCGGAGGAGCTGAGGATGAGGAGGTGACTGCTGTCAACATCAGCTTTCCTTGTCAGGCATACCCTGTCTGTGCAAGGCACAACAGACACAAGCATAAGTGATAACTCCTGTAGATGAGATCATCAGCACAGTGTTTTTAAAGTATTTTAACATGCCTGAATAATGGTTCACACGTGGTACGTTTCCTCTGACCCGTGGCCAGAGCCCTGAAAAGCAGCTACAGGCTCAGCACCTCTGAAAGTCAGGCTCTTTCCTCCTGAGCCCTGTGCAGGTTTTAAGAGCCCAAACCAGCTATAGGCCCTCATATTGAGAAGTTTGGGTTTCTGTTTCTAAACTCATCCTAAAAATGTGACCTTCCTATATGCTAGGAGTGGCATTTTCATTTTTCACAAGAAGTGCTCTTGCCCCTACTTTTGCTGCTGTAAGAAAGCTAAGCATGAGGCAGAGGAGCATGCCATCACACGCTGGGGGTAGGAAAGGTGTTTGGAAGTATCTTGACTGCTGCTTGTATCAGCACAGTCTGTAGGAAGCTGCATTTTCAGTGAAGAAGTAGAAGAATGTCTGAGGGTCACCCCTCTTGATAGGAGCCAGGACCTTCCACAGTCCACTGTGGTCCTTGATGCCAGAGGCATGGGTGTATGTCCAGGCTCTACTACAAGGTGGGTCTGGGATGAGGAGAAAGGATTTTTCTGAGTGCATCTGTATGTGACCCAAATTCAGAATTTTCAGCAAGGTTTTTTCCCAAGCTGATCTGTCAGCAGGAATTATATTGGTCCAACAGTGATGCCTAGAAAAATGCTCTCTGAAGTACAGGTGTGAGCTGTAGCAGCCTACAAGTGTCTGAAGTAGTTACTGTGAGACATTAGTTACACTGAGTAATGGCCTTGTCCAGCCTCAGTGCAGGCTTGCATGGTAATTCAATAGAAGAGACCAGAAAATATGGAAATTCTGGCTTTCTCAGCTCATCATGAGTTGCACTTTGAGGAATATGCATGACATGCATGACAGATCTGTAGGTCTTGCCTGAGGCTCCTATGCAGTTTTCCCCAGCTAAGTCATCTTTGTTGAAATGCTTACTGGAAGTATCCCAGGACTCATGGAAAGCCTAATTCAGTGTACTTGGAGGGTCAGTTGTTTGTACTTTGCATAGTATTTGCTTCTCTGAAGCAAACTGCTCCACCACCCTACTGTGGTGGTGTCTCAAGCTGTTTTCTGGGAAGCAAATTTTTTGGTCATACCTTCAGCACTGTACTTTCCAAATTCAGTTAATCTCAGTGGAAGCAGTCTTTGAGCATGGAAGCCAACCAGACACCCACAGCAGCAGAGGGAAGAGCTATTTTAAAATTCTAAAAATTAAAAAGTGTTTTTTTCACTTGCATTCCTGGGTCTTGGCCTGAACAAGGAGTAGAGGTGCCAAAATACTGTGAGAGTGTCTGTTGTTGCAGTATGTCTGGCCGAACCAGAAGCAGGAAATTCTTGTGAGAGCCTGTCTCATCAGATTGCCAGCCAGCTCTGAGCCTTGCTGGTTGTGAGTTGGTGAGGTGGGAATGTGGTTGAGAGAGAAATATTTGAAGGTAGGTAAAATGGTTCATTGCAAGTGATAGGAGAGTATGTGTGTGAAGCATGGTGGTGGTTTTCTGTTTTCGACATAAAAGCGAGAAGTGAATACATGAAGCAAAGTTGCATCACCCTCCTTCTAGTGGAGGAGGAAATAGGGAAAACTCCCTGTATAGGTTGAGTGCTTCTCTGCCAGAACTGGTCTGCCTCTGTGCTCTGCCTTTGGGTCTCACTCTGGCTTGAAGGAGGCCAAATCCAGCCCCCAGGTTCATAACTTCCTTCTTAAAACTTGCAGGTCAGGAATTTTTTCTTACCCTAGGCTAGACTCTGCTCTAAAACTTTCCATGTTGTTGTGTGCAAAGCTGCCTTGGCAGGAGCAGGGATGCAGGCACTGCAGTAAGAGCTCCAGAGTTTAACCCCCCTGACCAGTAGACTTATTCCACCTTGGCTCCATTTCAAGACTATTTAAAAGACCATAGCCAGTCTGTGCTGCTGTTTTCAGCATTATTGTTCCTGGTAAAGCTGTAACAGTGGGAGACTTTAAAGAAAAAGGACATAATGGAAACTGATTAAAAAAAGTGGAGAAAGTCTTGGGATACAATAAAGTATTGCCTAAAGAAAGGCGGGAGGGTGGGTAAGGTGAGCCCTTAAAAGGCATGTATTCTATCACAGCAGGGCAGGAAATAGCTTTAGGAGAATTTTTTCTTTGGTCCATTCATAACCTGGTTTGTACCTCATTAACTTTCTGTTAGTGCTTTTTTTCTTCTGAAATCCAGGGTAGCTTATTTCCACTGAAGTCAATGTGAAGAGCCATTCAGCACCGAGCACGTGAATCCTTTAGTGCAGATTAAACAAGAGAAACTCGCAGTGTTGCTTTCATCAAAGGGATGAGAAGCACATTGAGGATGTGCTGATGATGCATGCTTTATTTACTCCGTTTCCTTGGAGCTACAATAAGCTTCCTAGAGGTGCCTTTTCCGGTGTGCTTGCATGATTTTTCTGTAATTTATTGGATGCTCAAATGACAACCCCGTGAAACCAGTTGCACTCTTGTCTGTGGTTGCATTAAGCCTGTTAGATTATTAGAACTTCCTGATTTATGAAGGAATTGCCATAAAAGCTGCATGGCTTAAAGCATGCCTGATAGAAAAGTGTCCAAGATGTTAAACAGTTTCAGCCATTCCCTGCTTACCTAACAAATGCTGTTGTTCTGCAGTGCTCAACTTGGATTCCAGGTAGTTGAAACTGTGCTTCATGACATCCTTTCAGAAAGACAGCTGGGATTTTGTCTTGCTGATGAAGCCTAATTTGAATGACTTTCCTCATCAAGCCCATTTAATTAAAGATTCATTACATTCTGTATAGTGTAACAGTGAAACACAGAATTGTCCTGTGGGCAGCCTGCTGCTGAAAGGGAGGGATTAGCTGTGGCTAAAATAGGGTAAGAAGTTGGGGGATTAAAATGCAGCAAGCAAGATGCAGGTTTGACACTGGGGGAGAATGGGAGGGACAGGGAAGTGTTGCTGTGTCTGTCTGGGGGCTTTTCAGCCCTGGAGAGAGGGTTAGATGTGCATCTATGGGTGGCACTTATCCTGCCTATGTATAAAGGGTAGACCTGTTGCTGTCTGCTGCTTTCTAAGAAGGTTTGTTGTAGACAAAAGAGAGAGGATGGACTCTTGCAGCCTTTTGTAGAGTCTGTATGGTTTACAACCCAGAAGATGGAGAATGGAAATCCATAAAATTATGCACAGAGTTTGAGATGGGCACTGGCTGTACACCGGCTGATTGGCTTGGTTTTTGTCCCTGTATCACAACTGTATGTGTGGATGGTGAGAATAATGTTTGTCAAGTAGCTGTTCAGCAACAAACACTTCCAAAGACACTGAAAACCTTTTGTGACAGGATCCTTGGTGGCAGTTGGCTCTGCACCAGGGAAATGCTTCATACAATTTCCCAAATAGTGCAGTGGTGCCCCTGGAGCATCCATACATGCTAAGTTGTAGATCCATCTTCTGCCCCAAGGCAATGATGAACAGTTGTGTGTTTTGTTTGGTGGCAGGGGGATTGAGTTAGGGAATTTATTTTTTTTTTTGCTTGAAGTAGAAGATTTGATGGGTCTTGCTTGTATTTGAAAAGAGGAACAACTTACTTGGAGAAGAGCATTTTGGTATAAATCTCATGAGCCTGGAAAAAATTCAAGGCTACAATTAAAAAGGTTGGCTGTTGATCTCTTTCTGGAGTGCCTGTTGATCTTGTTTACTCTGATCAAGAGGGAAAATCTTAAATGAACAAATAAACCACCAGAAAGCCTACCATTGCTTGTCAGAGCTGCCATTCTGCAAGGAGCCCACTGAAAACCAATACTTATTTTTCCTGGTCCCAGTTTTTTCTGTCTGTTGAGGTTTGCTTTCTGTTTGAGTAGCATTCCATATTCAGATAAACAAAACAGTGGGCATAGGTTCTTCTCTAACATGAGTTTTGTGTCTCTCACTTGGTTCCTCAGCATTTGAAGGTGTTTTGGTTCTCTACCTGCAGGAGCCACAGGTTAGCAGCCAGGCTTCCCCCTGCCAGCTCTCCTTAAGCAGAGCTGTGCATCTGTAGCTTCCCTTGACCGAGCCAGCAGGGCAGGTTGCCCCATTTTCTATTTATCCTCCCAAAATAATGAAATTCCTAAGCTGCAGAGCTGGGAAGGAGTCATTAATTTCTGTAAGAGCACTTGAAAGCTGTTGTTTTATGTGCCAAGTGTTTGTTGTTGTGACACTAGAGTTCATCTGCAATTGGGAATGGAGAGACCCATTTATACCTTGGTTCTGTAATCTGAGCCTTCCACAGGTGGTTCTGTCAGAGCTCCTCTCTTCTATTTTCACATTTTTGGGAGATGTACCTGCACAGGAGATTGATTAGGTTGATTTGTCTGGTTTTGCTATTCATCCAGAGGGGTTGTAAGTCCCTGTAGCCTTCATGGGTTCTTGAACACCAAGGCTTTACATGGCATCGTCTCCTCTGCTCTACATCCAAACACATTCACAAACCTGAGTACAGCAGGGCCTGTTCCTGCTGTCTGTTACATTAGAGAATATCCTTAGAGATGATCACATGGAACGATGAGCAAGTCCCCTTTGCAGGACAGAGCCTGGTGCACCAGGATCAAAGTGTACAAATCCTCTCTGCAGTACATGAAAATAGAAATTTATTTGAGGTCTGGAATTGCTTCCTGTTTGACCCAAGGTCTAGAGCAGCTGTGTTGTACCCACTTTCTCTGGCTGAACTGAGAGTGTGCACAGGTTCTTCAGAGACCTTAGGATATTTCAGGCACTGGTAGGTGGCAGTGTGCAGGGAGCACCATGACACTTCTAAGGCTACAACAGTCACCATTTGGAGTCTGATTTGCTATAGCACGAACCCCCACTAACTTGGATTAGAGAGCAGAGCATGAGCTTGTCTAAACACAGCAACACTGTTTTTGTCAAGAAAAAATCTTGTAGAATTTCATAACCAACACTGAAAATACTGTGTTGGAAAGCTTAACCCATCATACATTTTTTCTGAGATTTTCTTAATTTTCATTTTAACCAGGTTCATGGAGACTACCAGTGTCCTAGGCACAAACGCTGCTCCATGCGCTGCTCCATGAAAGAGCGGGCAGGTGGAAAATTGAGTATCTAAAGCTTTTCAGGGCATGATCTGAACTGAGAGAGTTCAGTAAGAGACAAAGCAAACACCAAAATAGTGTTTTTCTGTTGGAGGCTCTGGCATGGTACAATGGCAGTGGTATGGGGAGCATCTCTGCTAACATGGGGTTGCATCAGTTCTGCTCTGTCCTGGGCAGTTTCTTACAGACTGTCTGTTGTATGCAATGAGAAATTGCTGTTCCAGGTAATATTGAAAATTATGTGGCATCTCTTAGCTTGTGAAAGTTCAGTTATCATTCCCATCCCCAGCTGAAAGGACCTCGTACATATATATCTGTAGATGTGCACATGTATGCATAGTGTATGTAATTATGTGTACGTATGGCTCTGGTTCATTGTGAATGATACTGCAGGGGTTCTTTACTGCAGGGAACTGCTCATACCTGGTAATGCCTGCTGAGAATTAAGTCTGTCTTTGGAAAAAAATTTTTGGTCTTGATCTTAGGCAGGTCTTAAACCTAGGAACCAAGGTAGGAAGAGGAGTGTGCTAAATGACGACCGTCCCGAATTCTCAGAAACAGCATGGTGTTCTTTCTGCCCACCTTTCTCTTTCATCCTGCTCCCTGACTCTGTTCCAGGACATCTTGTGGAAAAAGGAAAAGTCGTTTCCGTTAGAACTGACTGTTTTTCTTCTTTCCATAGATGTTGTTTCACCCCTCTACTCTCAAGTTAAATGGGAAAACAAAGTATGCAGTATTTCTGCTGCAGAGTTAAATATTGATGAAGATTAAGATGCATTAAAAGACTGAGGAAACTCGTGGCTCAAGAATAAAAATAAGCAAAACTCACAAAATTGAAAAAACTGTTCAAGTGTATGAATAGCTCTTTATCTTTCCACCTTCCTGCATTACTTCCAATAAAATGCTTCAGCATCTCGATGCAAACATTCCAGTTTCACTGAGCTGGGGACAAGAAAGTGCTGTACAGTAACAGTTATGGAGGGAAAATGTTCTGTGCTGTGTTGGTCTTGGACTTCCTCAGAGTATTTTTGTTCCAGATGTTAAACTGCTATTTTTTTCAGAAGCCTTGTTAAGTTGCCAGAACATTAGATTTTTTTTGAAGGATTTTCCGAACCCCAGCTGATTATCACAACACACAAGAATCCAAACTTGGGCTTGGCTTTGCTGTGCTGCAGCAGCTGCAGAAAATGTGTGCGAAGGCGCAGGTTTACAGCGCCATCATGGAATGCCCTTATAGGGTAAAACAGGGAGTGAGGGAATTCTGCTCTGCTGCCTCGTACAACGCAGGATTTACGTCAGCCATTGAGTGACAACAGGTTCCCCAAAGCACAAATACCCTCACACACACTGTGGCCAAGGTGGTAGCAGAGCTCCCAAAAGAGCTATAGCAAAGTAACTCAGTGGTGGAAAAAATTATATCCCATCTGCCTCCATCCAGGCAAAGGATAATATTCTGCTCAGAGCAGAGGCAAAATCAGTCCCCAGTGTATTTTGCTTCTAGATAGAACAGCAGTTTTTCTAGCTGACAGTATGTGATGGTGCTGGTAGTACACGGCACAGATCGCACACTGCTGCTTGATTGAAGTCAAAATCCCTGATTCCCCTCCCACCTGTGACTCCCTCCTGAGCAAGGAGCCTGTGCCCCAGCTCCCCATGGCCCTGTTGCTCGCATTCTTTTCAGCCCTTTGATCTAATCCTTATGGAAATAGATGGAAAAGTCTCCTAAGCTCTGTTTTTTCTATTGAGTGTTGTCAATAGGAAACTTCTCCTTACAAAAGCAATAAATGTATAAGCACCTTCTACTTTGTACCTGCTTCTGTCTTTACCTGCCTAATTTTTGTCTTTGTGCATTTACAGAAACTCTCAGCTAAGGTATTTTTGCATTTAATGTGTCTTGCCACCACTTGCAGTACCTCCCCTGCTGCCTTCGTTTTGCTTTGAAGGGTCCTCAGCCCATAGGAGTGGAAACCTGTGACTGTCCTTGTATTAAAGACAGTGTGGAGTTCAATGTGTTCAAATTCCTTTCCCTAACCACAGTCCTCTTTTTAGAGGAGAATTCTGCCAACCAACTCGGGCGACACACTCTTCCGTGCCAAAGAAAGCTGCTTATTTAGCCAAGCATATCTGCTGTACCTGGAAAGGGGCTGCTTGAGGCTGCCGGAACAAGGCTCCTGCCTTCACCGGGACAGATCCGCAGTCTGCGGGTGGCTAGGGCAGCACAGGGCTGCCAGGGCACATTGCCCAAGCGGTAAACAGATTTAGCACCCAGCAGAATTTCATTGTTTTGGGTCTGTGCCCGGTGTACGAGGACCGTGCCATTCTTTCCTGGGAGCGACACAGGGTCAGAGCACTCGTGTGATGCCTGGATGGAGGTAAGGGTGGGTCTCCCTCTGAGTGCCACCAAGTCATGCCCTGCCTCAGGAGAGAACTGTAGAACAAAACCTACTGAAAGAATGGCAAAGAAAGGTGGCTAAGAGCTCTTTATTTTGAAATGCCAAATAAGTGGCAGCTTGAGGCAGTTAAAGTAAGAAGATCAACAGTGTCAGCTCTCTTTTGCTGTCAGTATTGATATCTCAGGGAAGGGATGGTGAAAAATAGAGTCCAAAACATGACATATGAGCTGATGCGATAGATAGATCACCGTAAAATAGAATGAAAAATTTCAGATCACCAGAGCTGAAGTTTCTGCCAGAGATCCAAAGGACTCTTTGCTGTAATGGCAAAAAGATGAGGCTGGGATGCTGAGGGAGGGCTGTCCCCATCTCTTGGGATCAGATCTTGTTACTCACAAGGGGTTTCACTCTGCTGTCCAGTGTGCCACAGAAAAAGCTCTGATCATGATTCACAGTTGTAGCTGAAAGGGAAGAGTCTGTGACTTACCCTCTGTCACTCTATGCCCTCTTTGTGTGGGCCTAATCCCAGCAGAGCTTTTCTGGTTTTGTTTATTTTTTCAATAGTATTTTGTAAAGGATTTGCTAGAGTCTGGTTTTGCTTAGGAAGATAGCCACATGGAGAGCTTAGAGGAAACTCTTCCAGAGGAAAATCTGAAGTTTGGAGTGCAAACTGGTCAAAGAAGGCAGAAATTTGTCTGTAGAAATACAAACAATCTTGCCTCTGCTGTGGCAGCCTGGTCCTCAACTGGGCTTTGGAAAGTGATAAAGAGAGGATAGCAGTGAGTCAGGATGGATATTTGCACTCTGTCAAGCTCCTTCCTGCTATTCCCCTCTGACTCACGGATTGCACAGAGATCTCTAAATATTTTACATGCCAGTGGGCCCTGCAGCAGTAGGCGTGAGATTAAGCCCATTTTTTAATCAATGTGACTCTGGACAGACTACCCCCGTTAGCGTCCTCCAGACTCTTCCTTTTCCCATTTCAGAGCAACGGAAACAGAAGTCATCCCTTATTTACACAAAGTGATGGATTTGAACAGTTCTTCTTGAAAGGTGCAATTATCCTAATTAAGTGAAAATAACCCCTGAAAAGTCTTGATTATCTTAAAATCGAGATGTTGCAGTTCAATTGTATTTCCAGACTCAGGCGAACTGCTGGAATGCATGCAGTTCAACTTTCCTCTATGATATAATAGTTTAAAAGAGATCAGGGTACATTTTACCATAGTGTCTAGCAATGTGAGTTTATTCAGACTTTTGGCAGGCAGTTCTGCACACTCTTGCTAAAACTGTGAATCATCCATTGTTGGCTGATTGCACTCTAGTTGCTAAGAGATCTGTCAAGTGCATACTGAGGCTTAATTCTACATTTGCTCTAAGAAGGGCTAAATGTATTAAATTGGGACATGTCACATCCTTCCTAAACAAGTAATTAAGGCACTGCTATGAGCCTGTCTGATGGAGAGAAGAGAAGGAGCTGGGAACAGCTGGAAGATTTAACTTGTGTTGAGGTTGGTCTCTCCTGTCTGGGAACACTAGACTTATTGCATGTTGGATTTTCACAACCTGATGCATAGTGGAAATAGAAAGGGGAGGGAGGCATTAAAAAATTAGAATTTGCAAAAGAACTTGTTTTTCAGTGTCCTTATATAAACCTCTTTAAATGATCTAATGCTTTTTCACAAAGTGTAATTTTTAGTAATGGAAAGACAATGCGTCAGTGTTTCCCAAGCTGCCTTGCCCCCTGCCCCCTCCCAAGTGAACTCTGCCGTTCCCACTGCTCCTCCCCAGTTGTCCCCCCACTCGGAAGTGTTGCAATACGTATTGCAGATGCCCTGTGCTTTCATTCAAGAGCGTGCTTTAATATTCCTGTTTGCTAAGTACACCAGCAGAAGTGGTGAGTAAGTGGTACTATAAGATCTCTTTAACTACTTTGTCTGTCCGAAATAGCCACAAGCTTTTCCAGGGAGGCCGTTTACTACCTGCAAGGAGAAAATTGATCCATTTGTCAGTAGTAAACAGAGCATGTCATCTGTTTCTGTGAACAGACTCCTGCCTGCACAGAGATGTGTAGCAGCAATGAAAAGAAAAAAAAAAAGTAAAAGTTCTTTTCTCAAAATTTTTAGACTCATCTGTTCCTAAAATTGCATCATTTGCACTTACATTAGCCATGGCCAAAAAGGGCCTTAGTTTCTCGCCAGGCTCTGTATCTTCTTCCCCTTCACTGAACAAGAAGGAAAAGTCATGAAGTTGTGGTGTCTGCCAGTGGTTTCTGGTGTTCAGAATAACGGTGTGCTCTTGAGTTCAGCATTTCACCTATCACCTTCCAGATCTGTGCTGTCGTATTGGAGTTGGGCTGCTTGCTGCCCATGGGTGCCCTCTGCTTGGGCTCCAAAGAAGGGAAAGAGTTAAACACAATCCTTGCTTAGTTATCTAAATGATAAATTATCTTCCTTTTGAAAATAGAAGCACTATCTTTGCATCAGCCATGGCTCATGGTTTGGTTTTACAGTTCTTCTAGGTGCTGTATTTTGTCAGAACTCATTACTGAATTTCTCTTCCTTCTGTAGGTCTTCACAGACATGGTGGAAGGCCTTTATAATCCTCTCTTTGATCACCATTTTAGATTGAGCCCTGTGAATGCTGCTCTGATTGGGATTTTGGAAATGATGCATTCTCTCTTGGTGGCTCCTCTCCAAGCTGCTTGTGCCTGTTGGATGTTCTCCATGGGGTGGCTGTGGTACTGGAGAGCAGCTGTGGCAGCGGCCCACATCAGGATGGTAGATCTGTCCTTAGAGCGTTGCCCTGCTTCTCTGTCCCAAGGCATCCCCTTAGTGGCAGGGTCATGGTTGGAGCCCAGGTGCAGGCAGTGATGCTCTGTGGTGCTTGGCTTACAGGAGCACACAGATGGCCCATCCCCTGCCTGTGGCCTGAGGCCCTGGTGCCAGCCCGGCAGCCTTCGCAGGGGCCATATGGCAGTGTGGGCTGCTCGCTTGTAGCTCCTGTGCCATCCTTGCCGGTGACCTGGTTTGCTCAGGGTTTAACACTCCCTTGGTCACTGGCCAGTGATGATTGTGTGCCCTCAGGCTATTTGTGTGAAACTTGAGTGACCTTGGACTGATGGGCTTCTGTTTGAAACATGCCTATTCAGCAATGACTTTCATTCTCATTGGGTCTTGAGAAGTGTGAAAACATTTTGTTTGCATATAACCAGCAGCACTGTCCAGCTGTATACAGTTCAACCTGGTACGTCACTGCTACCACTGCCAGTTACTAGTCACCCTTTCATCCAAAGCTGTTTTAACTAGATGAGATTGACTTGTTGTGAACATATGATGATTGGTAATAATTGTTTTTTCCTTCAATTCCTTATTAGGAATTATCCATTTTGCAGATTTTTCTATCATCCCCGTTAGGCTGTAAGGATGATGAACACTACAGAACTCTTCCTCAAGTGGAAATCATGCTGACCTGCTATTTTAAAAGTGCTTGTAAATAACTACTGTGTAATGTCTTCCTGTGTTACAGATGGGATGAAAATCACTCTTCGTAATACAATCTGAATATTTAACTGGTTTTTTCCCCAAGCAGAGCAGAAATACTTATTTTTACCCTCTTGGTGTGAATATTGAAAGTTTTAACTTTTCCAGGTAGTAATAAATCAGCACTGCTGTTGCTACTTTTGTTGTACCTAAGATAAGGAAATAAAGGAAGGGGAAAAAAAAATTTCATGCATCTTGATTCTGCTATCCAGAGACTTTTGCTAGGCCTTTTGCTTTTTATAAATTCTCCTACTTTCTGATACATTGCCCTAAAATTGGCCAAAATTGTTTTGAGGTTTATATCTGATTTAATTTCCTCTCTATACCAGGTAGCTTAGGCTCTGCTCCTTCATCTAATACAGCATGTTTTTTCACATGTGAGAGTGGGTTTTCTGGACATTTAATGACATTTTCTTAAAACTGCTCCTAGGCATCACTTATTTTTAGCACACAGATTAGCTGCTCAGTGATTTAGCTCAACTATTTCAGCTTTGTGAAAATAAGGCTTTTGAAAATTATTAAGTCTGTGTGTTATGTAACTGCTTTTACTATTAGGAACATCCATTTTGTCTATTAAATCTGTCACTTGTTTGGTGTATTTTTCACTTCATCACTTGGCCAGCAACTGAAAGGGCACAGAGTGTCATCTGTATTTTGAACAAATTGTCATGCCTTTATAACTTATGATCCTCTAAACATGGGTTAGGTTCTTCAGGAGCATCAACTGTCTGGTCATGGTAACAAGTGGTTTCTGAAGGGGAAGCTGTATTTCTTCCATGAAAGCCAAGGGAGAATTGAGAAGACTTGATGTGTTCCAGTATGCTGGAGGTTTGCTTCCTACCTTTGCCCTTTTTCTTCAGCCTGTTACTTCCTAAAGTGGAAGCTGAATGTGGAGCAGGCCAAACAAAATATCATATTCCTCTTGCTCTGACCTTGCAGACTGTATTTTTATCCGGAGCTTCTCTTCTGTAGTTATAACTACAGTTGTAACTCTTTTGCCAGCCAAAACAGGTAGGAAAACAGGATTTCTCTATTTCCCTTGATGCCTTACCACTTGCAGGACATGAAAAGCATTCAGCAGTAGGTAGAGGCAAGTTTTAAACGTGCTAACATCTACAAAGAATATAGCAGTCATTATTTTCCCAGGTTTCCACCTCATTGCTTGACCCCCAGATCTGTAAGAGTGCACAGTGTAGAGTCACACTGGTCAGCAGAAGACCCTTCTTAATGAAGATGCTGAAAAAAACTTGCTGTACAGCACATGCTTTTCTCTGGTCTTTGAAGTGTAACCCAGTGAATGTGAGAAGTGAATGAGGAACTCCTGAGCTGTCTTCCTTACTTGGGGCTACATAAATAGCAAGTTTTAAAGCTATTTTTAAAAAATATTTGTTCTTCTCCAGGATGCTTGCAGGAGATGCACTGCAAACTCAATGCCACAGTCAAAAGCAGTTGTCCATAGTCCACGTGCTCATATTAATGTCCCCCATGCTTGCAACATGGTGCCAGGCATTGTTTCCCTCCTCCCAGGCTGGCTGACAGGGCATGTGCACAGCTGAGCCCTTTTGGTGGAGGGCTGGGGCTTGCCTGGCTGGAATAGTCGTTCTTAGGGATGTTCAGCCACCTTATACAGCAGTGATGTCCTCCCCAGTGGGACAAGGTGTCCCCAGCAGCCCAAAGCAGAAACAGCTGCCAGGTGCTCCTCAGTGGCAGGAGCGCATTCAGTGGTTTTCATTTAACCTTTTCATGAGTGACTGTCACTCCGGCCCCAAGGTCACCTTCTGTCGGGAGCAGGTCCTGCAGGTACCTGCAGGCTCTGGCATCATCCTTGCCTGAGAATTTGCTACAGTTACAAGCTGTCAGGTTTCTTCCACACTTCTGTTGGTGTTGATAGCATCAGTGAGGTAATAGTTTCCATTTGGTTGCAAATATATAAATTTCAGTGTTTCTCTTTATTTCTGTATGGTGATGAAGTTATGTAGGACTGTGCAGAGAAAGGAAAAGCCATTAGGGTGACTATAAAGTAATACTGGAGTCTGATGTGTCATCAGTTCTTGGCTGTTATTGCAGCAGATGTGCTCCCTTATTCCCACATGAGTCTGGAAATGGCTGATATTGCCCTGCGTCTGTCAGCCGTGGCACTGCTGCTTGCTGTGTGCCGCGGGTTTGTGCCGAGCTCCGGGGTGGCAGGTATTGCTCCAAATGTGGAACCCCTTGGGAGGGTCATGACACCAGCATGTCCCCCAAAGCAGCTGCTGTGCATGTGGAGCTGGCAGTAGGCAGGGGGCAGAGCTTGGATGGTCCGGTGTGTAATCCCTTGGGATCATTGCTGCTGCTCAGCAAAGGGTGCAGCGACATGTGGGCATGCGCTACCTCAGAGGCGTAATTAGGAAATGCAGGCCATCAAATGCAATTAACTCAGTGCAGTGTAGCTGGGAAGAGTTCTTACCGGATTTACTTCCTCCTCAGGGTAGCTCTTACTAAAGAATACTCTAAGTGAAACCCTCGTTTCTAAGATGCACTTAAAAGCCTGCAGAGATATATTTCCCTTCCCAAGACAACTGTTTGCTAAACGAAGTAGTCAAGTACTGAAGAACCTGCATCCACAGTGCCCCAGGAGTGGGACTGGTGGGTGAGTGAAGAAGAGAGGGCTCAGTTTGCAAAAGCGCATCTTGCTAAAGGAGCACAATTGATTTAGGGGTCTCACATCTGAAGCGTCTTTCTACTACAAGAGCTTTAATTACATAGAATCTTTAAACAGTTACTTTTTACTTACCTGTTATTTCTGCTTTTCTTCATTTTCCCCCGTGCCTCTGCCTTACAAGCTTCTCTTTGTTTAAATCCACTTGTATTTAAAGCATGAAGAAGTGGAAGATGTTTATAAAGTAGCAAAGTGCCGAGTAACATGCGTTTCAAACATGCACGGAAATTTATTGTTTTTTATATAACACTGTTTCCACCCCCGATTTCTCTGCACTGAGCTGAATGCAATATTTAGCTCTATAGAAAGAATATGGTCTCAGGATATGTAAAAGTGTGCAGCAGCTTGTTTAGCAGGAAAAGAGCAAAACAATGAACCACATTGCACCTGTTAGTGCTCTTAAAGTGCTTTCCATACAGGCATGCAGATATTTGCATTCTGCATTTGTGGTATAAAATGTAAAGGGACATCTTGAGTGGGGTGGGGGAATTCATCCTCCTCTCCCTGTCTAGAATTTATGTCCTGTGTTCAGGTTTGACCCTCCTAAATGCTCTCCTGACAAACTGTGTGGAATTGAAAGCATCACTAACGCAGGTGATCAAAGCAACAGTGTCTTCTGAGAGTTGAAATGACACTGACTTGAACTCAGAATATACATCTAAGCAATTTCTTTTTTAAAAAGAAATAAGATGCTGTCTAGGTTTTGGGTTTAAACTTGAGCAGTACCCATTCATCATTGAGTATTAAAAGGATGTCTAAAATTCTCTGCTCATGTGCCTATATTGCAGAAATTGTTTGGACAAATTGTGTAAATGTCAAGGCATTGAAACTCATGTAGATTTAAAGATATTTAAATGCATGCAGGCCTTAAAGGAGTTCCTTTGGCTTGTACTTCATTAATACTTGTTGCATAGGTCAGGGCTGTGTAGATCAGAGTTTGTATGTGTGGCCCTTTCTGGCTGGGTGAAACATCATTGTATGAAGAGCAGGTGGCTGTTTCCCTTTTGTAAGGATGTAGATGTTTGTCATAAACAAGAAATCCACAGTTTTTCAGGACTTCTGCTGTATATCCAAAGTGGTGCTTTGGCACAGGGTAGACATGTGCCTTTCACAGTAGTTCTGGTGGCGAGGTTTTGGAGCAGCTTTGGGAAGGCTCCCGTGCTCCCTCCTCAGGGCTGAGGGCATGGTTGTTGTCCTCTCTTGGGAAGGAGGACTGAATGTTGTCATGTAGGAGGTTTAATCACCATAAACTCTCTGTTCTGTAACTCTCTGGTCTTGTAATTTTAGAGCAACAGTGTCGCAGGTCCCCTGAGGCATTAGTGGGGGAAGAAGGGTTTGAGCAGGCTGGCTAAAAGTAGGAGCTGTGTTTTGTTAGTACTGTGCATGCAATTAACATGTACATTGCCGTGAAGGTAGTCTGTGTACTGTTGTTGATGTTTTTAAATGAATTACTGCTTGTAATTTTATGGCTTAAAAATGCAGAAGGTGGGGAGAGAAGCATGTACTGCAATCCTTCCATCTCCAGAGGCACAGGAGGGTGAGCAATGTCCTGTCAAAGCAGCCCAAAAGGTGCCCTTGTCTCTCTCTGCATTTGCAGGGTGCATAGGAAACATCTGGGGGACAGAAGCTCTTCTCAGCCCAGTGTTTTAGGCTGGACTGAACACATGGTGAGCCTGCAAGAAAAGGCAGGGCAATGCATGGACAAAAGTTTCTACCTCTTAAAAATGTGTGGTAATAGAAAGACTGCACCAATTGCTGTATCTTGCACGTGCTCTTCACGTTTTACTGCTTGCTGCTTTATTCTTGTTCCCTCCTTATGACTGTAAGCCTCGAATGGGAGGTTGGTGCCAATGCAGGACTTGGGAAACTGGCTCTTTCTTTTTCGTTGTCAGTCTGAGTTCAAGGAACGGTAGCCAGAGATGGACAATTCCCTATGCTTATTGCATATTTTTCTTTAAGAATTTATTAAAACTTGTCAGTGTAGTAGTAGACTGCTAAAGGTTATTTTCAGGTTGAAATGTCCCACCTAGCACTGTGATGGCCAATGTGATCATTATATGATTCCCAGTTTGCTTATTTATTTTGAGATGTGTTGTTGACTACTTAAAACATTTGGTGTGTCTTCAAGAATTTAACTCCATTTCATGTATACCAACAAATTTCCATAATCCTGCTGGAATGACTCTTTTCTTACCTCCCATGGAAACCTTACTGTAACGAGCTGGGAGATGAAAAATGGTCAGAATTTAAATTTTCTGCCTTTATTGTTGTTATATATGTCTAGACACTTCAGGGCACTCTTGCAGGATGTGTTAGCGTAGCTGAAATATGACAGACAAGTCAACGTCTCTGAAAGCATGAATGAAACCTATTATTAGAGGGGAAAAAATGCTGGGTTAGTATAACCTCTGCCCGTGGGGCCCTTGTTATAAAATAACATGGGAGCAACCGGATGCTCCTCAGTGAAAGGCTGCTTATTGAGTGAATTCAATGTGAAGAAAAGTATTCTTTGTTGCCTCTGACGATGGTCATTGCTCCTTGAGCTGCACTGGCTCCAGAGGGAGCCAGGACTGGCAGGTGCCCGCTGGAGCAATTACTGCTCGTCCCTGCCCGTCCTTGGTACATGGCAGTGGAGACCTGGTGGCAACCACTGGGTCTTGGCTGGAGCTTCCCACCAGAGAGACCAAACGGGATCAAATTTTCCTGATAATGATTCTTGGCCATTTGTGCAGCTTAAATCTGCAGTCTGGTTCCTACATACCTCAGAGAGATTATGGGAGGAGTTAGAGCTGGGTGGTCATGGAGCTTCCCTGCTGGGATGGAAGTGGGTGGGAGCTGCTTTTCAGCAGTGCTGGGTTAGTCAATGTAAAATTTAAAGTTCTAAATACCCGCTGAGAAGGACACTGACATGCTTTTCAGTGTTAGAAATTACAAAACTTGGAGCCTTCTTGACACAAGGACATGTGCACACAGCAAGATCAGGAGACAACAGCAGACATGCCAGCAGCTTGACAATTAACTGCGAGGAATCTAACAAAATCCATTTTAATGCAAAACAAATACTCCTGAAGCTTTTTTCCAGAAGTTTCTAATATTCGATTGTTAAAACTAAGATTTAGTGAACAGAGGAGGAAATGAGTTGCTGAACTGCAAACTCAAATGAAAATTCATACTAGACCAAGCTTGGCTGAGCACTTGGGAAGCCAGGAGGTGCTCGTACCATTTACCACTGTGTTTAAATTGTGGGCACCTTGTTCAAGAAGCTGCAAAGTCCACGTTTCGTAGTTGAGGGCATTTAATTATTTTTAATTTTCCTTTGAAAAGAGTTCCCTACCTTAAAATAAACAGAGTATCCTTGCCAAAGATCTTTCAGCCTCTTTAGAATAGGGCATTTAGATTACTGGGGACAAAGTGAGTGTCTTGAATGCTCTGTGTCAAGGCACGAACAAATGGCACAGAAACAGTAGTACAGTACAGAGTGAAACCTGACAACTTGGTGTTAAAGGAAAGGAATGCTACTGTATGGTTCGATTGTGATCAACTTATCTTCAAGTGGGTTTATTAGCAATTTAATGGAATATTGGTTATTCAAGAGCCATAATAGCCCTGGTTGAAATGTCCCTTCTGCACGGTTTTCCCATACCCTGTGGAATGAGCAGAATGTGACAGTTGAGCTTTCAACAGGCTTCATGAATTTTAAATACTTTTCAGCTGTAAAATGGGGCACATGGCGTTCGGTCAACGATGGACAAGGAGCTGGCAGCCGCTGAGGGTATTATGGGATATTGAGTGTCTGGGAGATAATGAATGCTTGGCTTATCCAGGTGCATTCTTGGCCTGCTGTGCATGTCCAGACAGAATGGAATATATTTCTCTGTCCAACATTTAACAATTGATCATTTTGTAATTGTAAGCAGAAAGTATTTAGAACACTATTTTCTCAGCATGCCTGTGTACGACTTGAATTTCATGTCATCGTCCTTATCCGGCAAAATCTTCTCTGTTTTTCTGTAACAATGCATTCATGCCGCTTAAACTTTTCCACTAACCTGATTTTATGCTTAGTGGATCTTAGAGAGTCTTTTCTTCTAGTGACTTAAAATCTCCATCTTTTTAAGCATCCTTTTTTTCCCCTTTGAATTTTTTAAACCTGACTGAAATTATTTCCGCTTGCTGTGGGTTGAAATTTCAGCCTGACTTTTTGCAGCAAGTTAGCTGGTTGCTGGCTCCTGCTTTGTGGGAAATAGTGTCCTTACATTTTAAAGGCTAAATAGTGGAGGAGAGGAAGGGTAAACCCAGGCATCTTTTACCTGCTGGTGAGCTGTGTAAAGTTGTTCTCATGCGCTTCAGTTCTGATAAGATATTAAAATACAACATGTTCAAAGGACAACCAGATTAATTGTGTTTATAACTGTATGTACCTGCAAGAGGAGGTTGCTGCTTGAATTCCTGAGACCAGACAGACTGGAGCTCCCCTCCTGCTTCGTTGAGAAGCTTTTCTAGGACAAGAAACCTTAGAGGCCACCTGCCTCATTTGGCTTTTCCTCCATGTGCCAGCCCCTACCTGTGCTGCCTCTAGTCCAGCTTTTTTCATGTTTCCCGTTCCCTATTAATCCCTGGTGGTACTGTGCTCACCCCAGTCTCAGGTCTCTCTCTTGGGGCAATGGACACTGCACCAGGTACATCAGCACATCATTAGAGACTGATTCAGTAATAGGGCAGTAAGTGGATTTGGATCCATAATTAGCAGTGTGTGGGCAGTAACAAATGGGATAGTTATCTGTGTTGCCCTTTCTGAACTCTATGGTTCATAAACCTCCAAAACTCTGCCAGAAACTGCACCTGCTTGGTGCAAGCTTTGGGTAAGGACAGCACTGTCTCAGGGCTGCAATATGAAAGCATTCCTGTGGGATCTGTGTAGATCAGGAGATCCATATGAGATCTGCGTAGATCTGTGTGAGAACAGGAGAAACTAACAAGTGATCTTCATGAGGACACAGCTTGGGAGTGCATTGTCCCTCCTGTGGCCACATTTGATGAAAAATGGTTGAGCCTTGAGGGCAAGCTGTTCTGGCTGTGTGCTGGTTGGTATTCCAGCACAGCCACTGGGCCACTACAGCTCTGATTGATGGTACTGTGCAACTGCCCCACCATCTGGGTAAGGGCCTGGCCTTGGACCTCCATGTTGGCAGCGAGTGGCAGGGTATGATCAGTTGAAACTCCCAAGAAACTTTTTCTGGGTATTGTAGTGTTCAGTCTCGTTTACTGAAGTCATGCTCAGATTACTCAGAATTCAGCAGTCCAGATGTGATTTGTCTGGGTTACTTGGGAGCAGCATATCCACCCATGTCATCCAGGAGTGTGCTGCTGAGCAGCTGGCAATCCATTTTGGGACCAGGCTGCTTCTACTCTTTACCTTTTCTCCCCTTCTCAAAAGAGGCAGTAGGATGGACACAAAGGCCCTGTGTGGGTGAAAAGGGAGATTGATTACCAAAGCAAACTGTGGTCTGTCAGCTGGCAGAGATGGGAATGGCAGGTACAGGATGTCCTTACCAGGCTGTGCTGATGGCTGTTTGTAGGACAGAGCTGATGTTTCCTGTGTTGCACTTAACACATTCTTACTGCATGACCTTCATTGCAAAGCAGTGCTGGAGTGTCTTGTTCTTCTGCTGTTTTCCTGATGACCTTTCAAGAACCAGGGCCCTTTCTGGTATCAACTCTGGGAGCAGGAGTTGGAAACTCTGCCACAACACACATCCCACAAATTTCCGAGATCACTATACACAAGGGTGTGTATCTGACCTACTTAAAGCAAGAAAACAACCAGTAGTGGGTTTTTCTTCTCAAAAAACCTCAAACCTATTACAGCACTGCTTTATTTTCTTTGAAGCCTGTGGAAGTCCAGAAGGGCAATGCTTATCATCAAAAGGAGACAGACTTCCCTCATGTCCAAACAGAGAAGATTCAGTCAGGCAAGAACCTGGACCGTGACCAACACTGGTATCTGGTTTTGCAAAACTGAAGTCTACCCTTTCCTGGCCCCAGATTTGTCCATCTCTATTTATAGCCTTTACTCAGAACCTTGCTGAAAAATGTATTATATATTGACAGTGGCACTTTGTGAACTCAGAGCTAATGGCTCCAGGAATAATTACCTTTGAGATTATTATAGTCTAACTTTTGCATATGTTAAGTCTGACATTTTCTTTGCACAGCTATGAATGACTGTTTAAAACACAATGAAGTAAAGATTGAAACACAGTATTTGTGATTTAACAAGCTGGAGAAATGAGTGGTGGATGTAAACTTCAGGAGACAGTGCAGTAGTGTGTCTTGGACTGAGAGCCCTTTTTGTTAGAGCTGCGGTTGGTCTCTGGAGAGCTGAGCTGTTAGAACACAGAGCTGAGCTCTGCTGGCTTAGAAACTTCGTTTCATCTCTGGGTCATTGGATGGTCTTCTGCTCTCTGAATCTCTCTGCATCCTTTCATTTAAGACAGGGCTGCAGACATCTTCCTCCTTTCACCAAGAGCTTGGAGACAAAGGCAGATGGGTCATTGCAGTCATTAGAAGATGCCTGATTTGGTACCATCCACAACTTCTGCCAAGGTCCAGCTGTGCCCCTGCCCATGGGGCATTTTGGGAGCCTGAGTGGCGCTTCGCCTGTGGCCCCACCACGCAGGCCTGGCACCCCGGGGGAGAAGCTGCCCTGCTCTTGGCAGGTGTGAGATGGTGGCTTGCAAAATCATTTCCCTGTTTCCACTGTCTTTTGAAAAGATAATTTCCTTCTTACTGTCAATAACATAAATTCCATAATACAGTTAGTGCACAGGAGACCAGTAAATAATTTAGGAAGCAGCCTATGTTTAGAGTGCATCAAATACTAATATAGAGAAGAAAAAATCCCCACACATCAGTTACAGTAATTGGTGGAAGGCACCCGTCTGAAGGGTAATGAGCTCCATTTTTAAAGCCCGAGGAAATTAGATTTTTATAAATGTCAAACGCAGTTATTGTCCTCCTTCCTTGAAACAGAGCTGAGCTGGCTGGAGCCCATTGTCTCTCAATCAGCTTTGCTATGGATTAGACACATCCCGTCTCACACCAGGAATGTGCTTATTAGAAAAATATCACTGCACAAAGCATACAAGCTTTAACACTCAACCCATGTACTAATGGATACATGTACAATAAAACCCAGTATCATGTTACAAACCTTAGGCTGACCTGAGATAATAAGATACAGAAATCTGAAAGGATACAGATGAGTGCTCTCTTTGTGTGCAACAATTCTGACTACCTGGGATTTTAGTTTTCAAATAAAGGAGATAAAGTGAAGGAAGGTGACTTTTCCTCTTGGCTGCTTATGAAAAAAAGCAAGCAGTGAGTCTTCTTCATAGTGAATTTCCTTGTAATCAGGTCATGTCCAAATATTTTCTGTGTTTTACTGGTGTCTCCTGGGTAACTGCGGTTTCACAGAGGACTTTGTCGATTCACCGTTTTTCAGTTCTTTCCTGGAAAAAAAAGCAAGAGGCGATTATTTGTTTATACATCAAAGCTATCTCTGTGAATTAGTCTTTCATTCTTAATGAATGCAAATGTTGCCAATATGTGTTAAGGCACCATACTTCAGAAAAATGGCTATGAGTTATTTGGGAAGGGTAAAATGTGAGGAGAATACAGGGCTTTGTAAAATCAATCCCCTTTCCTACATCCCTATTTTTAATGTCTTACTCGAGGATAAAAATCACTTGTCCATCCTTAGCTAGAGATTCTCTCTTGTTTCCTCTCTGTAGGAACGCTGTTAGAAAGTAGCACAATCTTTCTTGATGTGGGAAGGCTTAAGGATGGAGCCAAGCTCTAGATGCCCTTTTGCAGTAATGATACAGATACAAGCTACTTGTGTGGACCTTATCCCATCCTAACCAATCGGTGAGCGCTGCATGTGCTGTTTCCAGGGTGGTAGTGTGTCAGACATGTTCTGCGGACGTGCTGTGTTGGAGACCCTGCTCAGGACTGCTGCAGGATGGCTTTAGAGGTGATGTGGTGGGGGTCATGCAAGCCTGTGCTGTCACCTCTGCAGAAAACTCAGCGACATGCAAAACCAGATGGGCTATTCAGTTCTAGTTTGTTTTTCTGAAATTCTTTATTTGCTTCTTTTTTCTTTTTTTCAGTTGCCTTTTTAATAATGTCATGTCTTCCCTCCAATCTTCTTCATCCCAGCTTATGCTTTTTTCATTTCTGCTTCAACTGAATGAAGTTAACTTGGGACTTCTCTTTAACACAAGCAAGGGACAGTGAAAGATATTCCTAGCATGCCTGTGTCAGCAGACACGTGAACAGCACTTTGCAATTAAAACTCTAGGAATTTCTGCTGGTTGCTTAAAAGTCCCTGCAAAACAGTGGTCCATAAGCTTGAATCCATTAACATAATGGAAAAGTGATCCAGTTATTTATATGGCTGTCATTTATGTAAATCTGGTTTCATAAGATAAAACAGACACAACTGTTGGAGGAAAACAATGT
Organism: Climacteris rufus; assembly: GCA_013398175.1. Lineage (NCBI taxonomy): Eukaryota > Metazoa > Chordata > Aves > Passeriformes > Climacteridae > Climacteris > Climacteris rufus. Next base: position 1,660,615 of record VZRZ01005884.1, read on the forward strand.
GAGGATCTTACAAATATCTTCAAAGCCTTGGACACCGTGAAGCAAATTAAACTACTTTTCTGTGACCTTGGACAATTTTATTTCTGATAACTTTCCTTAATGTCTGTACTACAGCTGCATCAACCCCTGTAAATTAAATAAAGAAACAATTCAAGTCATCTCTGATGTAGCCTGGTAGTTAAATGGTAATCAGCAGCTTGTGATTAAAACATCCTTATGACTCAAATCACAAATCCAAAGTCAGCGTTTACATTCCACTATCCTCATTAGCTAGGCACTTTAGTTAATTGGTACTCTAGTGCAAGTGTTATTAGTTGGCCATTCTGGGCCAGGGATGTGAAGTGCTGCTACCTCCCTGCGTGCCTGTCCCTGGGGGGCTCTGTGCTGCTCTTGCTCTCTGTGGTTGGGTCCCATCTCAGGGCACGCAAGGTTCACAGTGCTCAGGTAAAACCAGGTTTCTCACCTGGTAGAGAGAGTTCTCCCCCACATTGGTGACTGGTGTTTGTTTGCTCTCATCCCAGCAATATCTGCACATCCCTGGCCCCAGCTCTCATCACAATTGTTGCATATTCCTCGTCCCATTAGGTCTTCAAGCAGCCTTGCGACACACGAGGCGCCTTCATGTCTTGTCTGCAGGCTGCCCAGGTTTTACACCTCTTTGCTCTCTCAGATGATGTTCAGTGGTCCAGAGAACCTTTTGCTTTTGTGTCTCCCCACAGAAGGTGGGTATGGTGTTCCTCTGCCACAGTAACATCCACAGCTCTGCTGATGCTTCATACTTGTGGAGACATGGTGTGGGGAGCAGTTGCGTGGCAAAGGGAGCCACTGGCTTGATTTCCTCTGCAAACCCAGACAGCTTCTGTTGGGAGCACCTGCTCTGCAGCACATCTCCTGAAAGGGCCTTCTCTTTTTGGTATTTTGGTTTGGGAAGCTGCTGGAGGTCATAGATTAACTGGAGATAGGTGACCATGCAACAGGCTGGGTCAGCCTGGTTTTTCTTCCCCTCTGGCCCTCTGCTTTAAATAGCCCCATCTGATGGGTATATTTATTCTAACTGCCTGTAACTGGTGTCCCAGTTGTGAGTTTGCTTGTCCACCTCATGTCAGCACAGAAGAGTGAGTCTATGTGTTCTTGGAATGGAACCCTGCTTTTATAATGCTGCAACTCTATTACTCCATATCAAGCAATTGTTTTCTTCTTTGGGGTCTTATGACTCTTACATGTGTAGCACCTGCACAGTAAAACCCACTGGACTTCACAGACAAAAGAAATCATTCTGCTATCAGCACACAGATGTTAGGACATGTTGTCATGTTTGTACAACAGCAGTTTTCCAGTATTACCTCAGCTTTTAAAATTTACTTTTAAAATCCCACATGGGTCCAATCCTCCTAAATAATGCTGGAGATAAAGCAACAAGACTAAGATGAAATCTTTCTACTACTTCTGGAGACTCTAGAGTGCCAGGTTTCTGCCTGAAGTAATTTTAGCATCAGGTGAAAGACAGAGGAACAAAAAGAAGTGTTAATTGTAAAGGGCATGCTGCAGTCTTCCTCCAGCCTGTATGCCAAAGCCTTAGATGGGATTTTGTGTGGGGAGAATGAATCCTTTGGTATCAGGAAGCCTTGGGTACACTTCTGAGTTGTAGTGTAACCCATCAGAGTTCTCCAGGTGGCACAAAGATCTGTCTGCTTTCATCTTGCACAGCTTTAAACTGAGGCACCCACCTTAACAAAGTGCCTGTCCAGGGTTTTTTTCTCTTAAGTGACTGAAGGGTGAGAAGATGCTACAGAGGAAAAGAAACCTCTGGAGAGCATATCAGGCTTGGATAAAGTGCTGCCCCCAGTGTATCCCCTGTAGACCTATATCACCTGTCCTGACACCCATGGGGACCTGCTCCTGCCTTTTGAGCCTGGGCTTCAGGATTAATGGGATCACTCACAAATGCCATGTTGCCGAGTCATGGCAAAGGAGCAGGAAAAGGCAGCTTAGGTGGATCATGTCTGCCATCAGAGCTCTTAGGAAAGTGTACCAGCCAAACTGTGCTGCTATTGCTCTGAGGCTGCCACAGAGAGCATGAAGGACTGGTCACCATCCTTCCTCTGCCATGGCAGGTATAGTTTGGCACAGCCCAGGAGTAGGGCTGCTAGAATTGCTTCTGTTGTTATAAAGTGCTGTAAGACTAGTATGGTGTCACCTGCTTTAGCTTCCTGTGTTTCTTCTAGAAATGCTTAATTTAGCACTTTAAATAGATAAATGACCCACGAGACATGCAAAAATGAGAGCTAACAGGTCTTCACTGTGTTTTCCATGTTCATTAATGCTTTCTGGGCACCTCTGGTTAACCATGGTGAAGAAGTTTCACTGAACATGAAGATGCTGCTGTGTGGCATCAAGTTCACAGGTTTCTGTGGATAAGCTCTTACTTTTATTGACATTCTAGAAGTTGTAGTTTTAAGCTTTTGGTGAGTGGTTGGTTGTAAGTGCCTTTGACTTACAAGGCACCATGGTGGTATGGTCTGAATATAGGGAGTGCTGGCCTCTGCTCTGGATGGCCAATGGCATGAGCCTCTATAGAAACAGATTCTTCTGTAGGCATCCTCAGCGGTCCTCACTGGGGAAGAGGAAACCTACTGAAGCTGCATTCCCCACTCCTTCTTTCAGCAGAAAATGGGCTCAGACTTCCAGCCACACGTTCTCCACAGCAAGCAGTGCCCCACAACATATAAGCATGAAATGTCTTGTAATTCTGAAACAAGGTAGGTCAAAAATGCAAAGAGAACTAGTGCTTAGTAAAATTGTAAACCCAAAGGAGTTAAACATTTACTGATTATGGGATTGTCGACAGAAGAGGGGCTTGTGGTAGATTGCCACCTCCATGGCTGGCAGAGCAACCTCTTGTGTCTGAGTAGTGTGGAAGGAATGAACCTCAGTCCTCTGCTGGTGCTTTTTCGGTCCAAATCCAAGGAACAGGATTTGCAAGGGGATATTACTGTGCAGAGAGACTGGACTTAACATGTGTTTTGGACCCCTCATCTGTCCCTTCTGAATGCTGCGTGGCTCCCGTGCAAAGACAAGAGCTTGATCTTTGCCACTTGACATCCTGTCCCTCCAGAGCACAGAGGCCTCTGGAGAGAGGTGGGGAGCTGCAATGGGCAGGGACACAAAGGACCCTGCCATCCCTCTTGCTAAAGGTCCATTAGAGGGCTTTCATTCTTATTAATTATATGTATTTCTGGCAGGTTTTTAAAAAAATTTTCAATGGTACAGTATGTTCTAAATAACTTTCTTTTAAACAGGTTGAAGCCATGAAGAGAGTACTAGAAAGTCTCAACCTTAATATAGTTGAGATGGTGGATGAAAATGCAACCTTGGATGGTGGCGACGTCTTATTTACAGGTACAGTGACAGTGAATTTGCTTGTTTACATGTTCTGACTGCCTTAAAGACTGTGTGTTATCTGATATTGGCATAATAAAATGTCATTCCTGTGGGTTATTAAATCAGTTGTTTACTAAATGTCACAAAGGTAGCTGAGAGATGAGTTCTCAGTGCAACCCTCAATGTCTTGCTTAATGCCTGAATAAATGGAGTAGCAGTACACGCTCTACAAAGAACAGCTCTGTGCATACAGATTTTATTTTAGCTTGTAAAGTGCCAATAAGAAAAATGCTTTCAGTAGTCAACTGTCTGCAGTTGTTTCGTATTTCCTATTACAAGCAGCTAATGTTCACCAGACTCATTTTCAGGACTTGTAAAAGCTTGATGCAGACAATTGTCACTAGTTCAACAGATTAAATGCAAAAAAAAAAAGCATTTCTAGTTTATCAAGAAAGTGGCAGAGTTGCCTGTCAGATGTCATGTGCCAGACAACTTATATGCATGGTTGACTTTGAAGATGAAGATACTGACTGTGTTTTTTATGTCATTAAACCCATTAGGCATTTTCTGTCGTGGGCTGCGCACAGGGTCGCTCCCCGCCTGTGCTGAATGAGCCTGTTTGTTTTGATCAGCATCACAGCAGACTGGCTGCTTGCCTTAGTTCACCATGGGGAAAGAAGAGTCTCAAAAGAGGCACACCAGGAAGGGAAGCCTTTCTAAGGCAGTGCAGATCCAGCACTGATTTTCTCTGGAGCTGAAGGATGTTGGTGACTGCAGATCTGCCTTGAGACCAGAGGAAATCTCAAAAGAGAGGGAAATAGTCAATCAGTGGTGTACTAATCCAGCCCAGCTGCTGTCTTTCCTGACCCAATGACCACTGCAGAGATTTAGAAGAGGAAGCTATTTATGCTTCTGGTGAAATGTGTCTTCTGGAAAAAGATTAATTGCTTTAGATTATCAGCTCACAATTGCAGGTTGCATTCTTTTATGCTGAATTTTCAGTTTAACTGCTCAGCTTGAGAAAAGAAATATAGAAAATAAAAATCCATGAAAGATTGCTTCAGAATGTCTCTAAAGCTGGTCTGTTTTTTCATTCCAGGCAGAGAATTTTTCGTAGGTCTTTCCAGGCGGACAAACCAACGTGGTGCAGAAATTCTGGCTGACACATTTAAGGTTTGTAGATTCATTTATGCCACAGGAAATATAAGCTGTCATTCACTAAACTAATTTAACAATATACTGGCCAAGATGTTTGTAATACTCGTGTACTTCATTTAAGACCTAATTAAAAAAACCCCAAAGGTGCAAGTTGCTGAAAAGGTTTGAGCATCCTCTAAAGTAATAGATGCTGAAGTTAGATGTGAAATGTGAGATTGCTGCATAAAAATAAGTTGGATAGTGGGAAGCTGTTATTTTTTGAGGGTGTATAAACCCTCACATTCTTCATGTTCTCTTATATCAGCTGTGTATTCTTATTGCCAGTCCCTGGAGAGGTTTTAGGTACATACTGTTTAATTAAGCATTTTAATGTATTTCTTTATAGTTGCAACAATAATAATATTTGAAGTATGTTCTGGATTTTACACCAGTGCTCCAGACAAGACAAGCTGGTCCAGAGAAGTGTGTCATACTTAAACAGTTGACACTGCGCCCTGAGATGGATAATTTGCAGAGAGTAAAATTAATTATGGAATGTCTCAATATAATTATGGAACTAGGACACTATCAAAATATTTATGGTACCATTTTTGACTCCCATACAGGATTATGCTGTCTCCACAGTTCCTGTTCATGATTCTTTGCATCTGAAGAGCTTTTGCAGCATGGCTGGACCAAACTTGATTGCTATCGGATCAAGTGAAGCTGCACAGAAAGCCCTCAAGGTAAAGCACATAAGAAAATTTTCTAAACAGCAGATTTCTTTCTGTTTTTTTTTTTTTTTTTTGTTTTTTTTTTGTTTTTTTTTTTTTTTTTTTTTTTTTTGGTTTTTTTTTTGGTTTTTTTTTTTTTGCTTTAATATCTGCTTGAAGATGCTGGAATTTTTAAATAGATATAGGTCAATGAGAGAGGAAACAAGTACGTTATAGACATAAAGAGACATGTATAGACATAAAGAATGTGTGTATCAGGCAAGAGAATTGTGATGTTAATTTAACTTCAGTTATCTTAAGGAAATAAACAAATTATACAGGTTATTATTTACAGCTTTGTGGACTAAAAAAGTGATAATTTGATAGTAGAAGGGAGGAAGGAGATGTAATCAGACCAATGGAGATATTTACTTCAGATGATGAAACTTAGCATTTAAAATTGTTAAAAAGAGGGAAAGTAAAAGTTTTGTCATCAAGAAGGAGGGAGAGGGGTCTATCCCTGTTGCAAAGATGACCTCTGTATGCAGTGTAGACTTTCTGGATAAATCAGTAGCTGCAGGGCCCAGAGTCCAGGACTCCCTGTCCCTCCTTCCTTCATCACCTGGCTGTAAAGTAAAGTGCTTTCCTGGTCATACCTTTTCCTCTCTGGTCCCATGAGTGTCTCATAACAGCACAGCTTCAACAGGAGGAGTCTCACCTCAGCCTGGCTGATAGTTGGGGTCTCCGAACATTTTCCTATAAAGTGAGAGGTGTGGGTTTGAACCTTCAGGCTAAGAGGCCTTGTGTATCTGAGTCTCTCTTTAGTGGTAGACATGGAAACCAGTAATCTCCTGTGCAGCAGGTCAGTGCTGTACTACCATCATCCTCAATGGGAAATGTTTATTGCTGCTGTAGTTTGCACTGGGCTCAGTAGCTTTCCTGCCTGCTGGGTGTGTCTAGAGCAAATCTACCAAATTAGACTTCATCAGAGATGTGGGCACAGAAACACCTGAGGCCACTAATCTCTTTATGCTTATAGGAAACAGTTCATAGAGAGGTCAGCATCACTGCTGCTGCAGGGCACCACAACTGCAGGCAGCAGAAACTTTGAGCACCAAAACAGCAAAGGGCAACTGGGACTTTTTTAATCAGGACTTGCCTAAAAGGTTAAGCCAAAGTTTGCTTTTCAGTAATGGCAGCAAGTCCTGGATTTTCAGCTTATGATTATACTGATTCTTTTGCCAATAAAGAAGAACCTAAGTAGAGGCTTTGCTCCTTGGTTTTGCAGAAGCCTCCTTGATATGCAACATGATCACTAATGCATGGAGGAAGCCAGTGGAGTGTCCCTAATAAGAAATGAGAAGTGGTAGAGTCTCTGCTGTGCTAGTGAGAAAGCTCTTTGAAATCTGCTCAGTTTAAATGCAACTTATGCAACCCAACTTGTATCTCTTGCCCTGGTTCTAAAGCATGAATTACTTTTAAGAACAACATTGTTGTCAGTACCTGAGGCACTGCTCAAAATCTGTGCCAGGAAGAACATTTACAACAGAAATAGAGTGCAACTCTGAAAGCAACATCCCTGGTCCTTGGGAAGAAAGAACTTGGGAACCTATACCACGTCTTGCACACCTCCTCAGTTCTAGTAAGATAGTAATATATATTACTTTAAAACATCTTTAAGTATTTGCAGGATGAAGGTCTGATGGATTTCTTGTCCTTACTGCTGTGCTGTGATATTTCATTCCACTTTTGCTTTTCAGATCTTGAACATTTTCCTCATGAGCATAATCTTAAGACTTTTTATTGCCCAGTAGCGTCATTAGTGCTCAGCAGAGATTTGCTGGGGCCTTTTTTTGTTTTGTTTTTTTTTTTTTTAATGTTGTGGTAGTTCAGAATTTCAAATGCCTCACTCCCCAGCTATGATAAAAAGAACATTTAATATCTCAGTCTCCCTTGCTGGACAGGGGCTGAGTTGTGGAGGCCAGGAAAGTGTGGTCTTTGCTGGCTTAGACTTGCAGCAATTAAGGTGATAGGATTGCAGCCTGATGGTTACACATGAGCTTAGGAGAGCTCCTAAGCAAGAGAATGGTCCCTTGACTTCCCACAAAGTTTGGAGTGGCTTTAAGTTTGCTCATTCAATTCATTTGAACAAGCTGTCAAAGTTACTCTTGTATTGGAAATCATTACATGAAGCTCTGGGAGCACATTTCCAGTTTATCCTCCATGACTTCTCCCCTGAGAAACTTACAACAAATCGTTCTGGTTGTGAAGGTCTGATGTTCGTGATGCTTTGAGATTGATTTAGTCTGGGATGAAAAGTGCCCTGCATTTTTCCCTGTGAAATTTACACTATCCCAAATATTCAGGCTCAAACTCCAAATGCATCATGAACAGCAGCCTGACAAAGTTTTCAGGTGTGCAGAAAGCTCTACACTGGTGTAGAGTGTTTATAAATACGAGCAAAATTCAACTGCAATACTGGTTGCTCAGTGCTGCAATTTGAATTTGAGTAAGGGCTAATCTGAGGACTCATCAGTTTGATTAAACCCTTCTGCACAGCTTGGCTAATTGGGTTGCAGTACATCAATTTAGCTATTGGAACCAAAAATATTTTTTTAATAAGTTGATCAAATATTGCTGATAACTAACCATCAAGTAAACACCAGCATTGGTCAAGGTACAGTAATAAGCAGATACTTTTTAAAAATAACATGGTAATTAACAAGATAATCTAGCAGTCTCTGATTGCCTGTGGATATGTTTTTTAAAATAAATCAACTCTGTCAGTTTTCAGTGTGTTTCTCTGCACTGGACACTTAGCAGCACGTTTGCATGTGTGTTAGGGTTGTGTTGCTTGCACCCTGCCAGCTGAAGTTCAGGACTCTGGCCTGGAGCAGGGTTTTGTCCTGTAGCACGTGCCCTTCTCGTGCTCCTAGAGAGCTGGTGGGTTACGTCAGGCAGCCGTGTCACGGTCAGCAAGGTGTGGAGTTACCCAGAACATGTTTCAGTGAGTTGGATCCAACTCCACTCTCATCCTGGGAAACCTCTGGCTGTTCCTCCAGGACTCTAAAGCTTTTCAGAGAAATTATTGGCAAACAAATGGGTAAATTGTCTGTCTTGGAAATGATGGCATTTGCAGTGCTGCTGATCACCAGCTTCCCCCAACATTTGAACTCTTGCTTTTTGGCAGTATATTTGTATTTGTTCACTTGCGTCTAAAGCAAAAAAAAAATCAATTGGCAATCAGCTTCTTGCAGTCTTGTGGAAATGCAAGTGCAAGAGGATCTTTGGGGCACTGACACTCAGAATTAAAAGCTGCTCCCTGGATTCACCAGATCAGCTGAGCTGTAGCAGTGCTGTCAGCTCTTCTCCTGTTACCCACAGCACAGTCTGTGGCCATACAGTCCCCTGAGCTTCTGCTGAGTCTGTTGCCTGGCAAAGCCCAACATGCCACTCCTTTATTGTGATAGCTTGTTATTTTAAACCCCTCCTTCGTGTTGCCATTTTTCGTGACTGGAAATGCAAGATGATTAAGCTGTCTCTTTAACCATCTCTGTAATTGAGTTGTTTTTGCATGTCCCGTTAGGCAACAAGTGAACTGCTACATCATGCTATGCTAGCATTTTATATTTAAAATAGGATTTATCCTCCTACTAACAGTCTTGTTTGAAATGGAAATTTTTCTTGATTGTTCTTACTGGTGCAACTTATGTATCCTTACAATGCTTTAAAAACAGAAAAAGAAATAGCATCTGGTGCTCACATATGGTCAAGTGCAATTGATCGTGAGTTCAGTGCAGTATGTGTAATGTAAAGCACTGCAAGTGAGCTGGGAAATGAATGCACAGAGTTTAGGATAATAGACCACATGCTAGAAGCAGATAATAAATCAGAAATGACATTTTAACCATTAAATCCTCTTCAGGCTCTGGCAAGGGTAGTGTATTTATTTGGACTGCAGCTGAAAAGTGGCACTGGAGGGAACTTGGTGAAAGAAAGAGACATATTAAGTGCAGAAAGTCCTGGGGCCTCTAGTGACTATCACATCTGAAACTTTAACTCCCCTCTGCTGTTTTCAGCATGCATTTAATTCCTTCTTGTAGTTAAACCTGTTTATAATTCCGTACATGTAATTCCACATTTGAACGTTGGCCATGGCTGTGGAGACGATGAAGCCTGGGATTATTTTTCTGTTCCCTCCATGAGGCCAGGATTTCCTATAAGAAGATCACCTTTGGACCCTGATCCTGCACTGTTGGAGTTGCTTTCCTGTGAGCATGGATGAGGACAGATTTGGGCTGTGACAGTGCTAGTGTAGGGAGGTGATGTGACAGTGCTGCAGGTGAACACTCTGCACTGCTTTTTCCACAGCGAGGGACACAGCCCTGTGGTCTTGTTGGGACATCAAAAGAGCAGGAACTGGCCCAGAACATAATCCAGTTCAGGTTCCAGCAGCAAAGGCAAATGCTGGGCAAGGTGACAATGGGAACCATGACACAGCATCTGTTGCACACTCCTTTCTGTATTTTCTTGCTCTACACTAAATCCAGAAAAGCCACATTTGTTTGTATTAGTTGGTACAGAGCACAATTTCCCTCTGTTCTGTGATAAATGAAGACTTGGACAGCACCAAATGATTGTAGACACAATCCTTGATCAAACCATTCTCTGTCACTGTTTGAATAACCCAGTAGCAATCCCAAAGGATCTGAGGGTTGCACATGTTGTTCCCAGCTTTGACATGCTCAACTATTCCCTGACAGGCAGTATGGACTGTATTTGTGGCAAATCTTGCTAATGAATTTGTTCTCTAGCCTGTTGAGAAATGCCTGTGCTTTGGGTGGGCTCAGATATTGGGTCCAGTTCCAGAGTCTCCTCACGGGACTGGTAGAGAAAGGCTTGGTGTGAAGCCCCTGAGGTGGGGTAATGCAGGGTGCCTGCTGATTGATGATGGATCTCTGAAGGGAGCAGAGGACCTGGAAGGAAGGTAGCAAACCCAGCATGGTGGCTAGGGATGAGGGCTGGAACAGAGAGGGCACTCATCCCACCATATGGCCTAAGCTTAATCCTGCAGTCAGCTGAGTCTGGCATATTCCCTCTGAGATCTGGAATAATGGAATAATGGAGTGGCATGTGAAACATCTGGGCTTTCAGCTGGTCATTTGAGAGGAGTGGCTGCTAATTATAGAGGCAGTATGGCCACAGCAGATGTCAGGACTGAGCAGCATTGCCAGTCAGGGTACAAGGCAGAGAGGTGATGCAGCTGATCTTGTAATCCCTCATGTCCCCTCACAGACATGTTCCCAACAGGACCCTGAGCAGTGGTGACATCTGCACTTCGGTGCTGGTCCTTGGTATCCTGGACTCCAGCCTCATTATTCAATGGGATTTCTTTATGGTCAGTAGTGTGTCACAATATGTACAGTAGTGCAATGCCATGACTGTAGAAAATACTTCTCTTTTTCCTCCCACTTTCAATAAAAGCTTGGACATGATTGTCCTTCCTTGACTCTCCTCCTTGATTGTCCTGTTCTTGACTCTCATTCAGTATGTTCTGTTGGGAGTGGAGCTGCTCATTCATTCCCTAAATTATTCCCTGAAGGACACTATTGCTAATGCAGCTGTTTTGACAGTGGTCAAGGGAGGCTTATCAAAATCACATCTTAAGGATAAAATAGAAAAGAGTCTCTTTTGGGTAACTAGGTCCTTGGTCTGTGTCCAAAGCTGTGATCAGAGCAGAGCTTTTAAAGAACTGAGCACAAGGAGTTGTTCTCACCCTGGCAGTTGCCCCCATTCCTTTGATTAAATGCCTTTTGTTCTTACTCCATCTTGTGTAACTGAAGTCTCTGCAATGTGCCAACTTTGAAGAGCTGAGTACTGTTTCCCTGCATGAGAGGAGGGAGGGTCATAGTGCCTGGATAAAGCAGAGGGGTTCCCAGCTCTGCCACAGAAGTGCCTCCAGAACAGACACCTAAGGGAGAAGTTCATCTCTTTGGTGTTCTTAGAAAGCAGCCAGTACCACAGTGCAGCAGGAAAAGGCGCAGCTACATCTGCTCTTCCTGTTGTCTGTATAGCATCTGTCTTTTCTAGTAATGCACAAGTTTGCATGAAAACATTATCTCTTCTTCCTTAAGAATTCATCATTTGTGCCTCTGCTTATTCCCCACATGAAGTCATAATCCTTTATTTATGCTATTACAATGGGTTGCTGTGGAAATGATTACTAATATTAATAACCCAAAGAAGATTACATCAGGTAGGGAATTAGCAGAAAGTGCAGATGGATGCTGACTTTTCTGTATTGCAGGAACAAAGAAAGGTTAGTGAAATACAAAGAACCATTGACAACTTTCCCCTTAAAGCTAAACATTAAAAACTGAGACTTTGCTTCTCTCAGCCTTGTAGATAGGAAAATTAATCTATTTATAAAATTCTGAGCACTTTGATTTATCTTCTGATTTCTCATTACTTTATGAACTAGAGGTACACAACATCTCAGAGGACATAGGTCTTCACTGAGTGCCTATGATGACTTCCTACCTTAAAAAGTCAACTAGTTGTGTTTTACTTTTAATTCATTTTAGATGTTGTAATAGACACTGCACTTATCTGAATGTTAGTGTTGTTCAGTTTGCATTTGTGCAGAAGAATCTAGTCTTTTGGAAGATAAAGGCTCAAAAGTATATATTTATACACTAGAGACTGTTGTATTAATCAGTTTTGTTTGTTTGTTTTTGAAAGGTGAGGCAAGTGTCCCTTCCAATACATGTTTTTCCTCACCAGTAAGGCTGTCAGCCACAGAAGCTGGGTCAGAGGCTGACTGGGAAGATGTCATTTGCCTTGCGTAAATGGGGACTCATGTTTCTATTCCTTTCCTTCTTTTTTCCTTGGACTATTCTCTCCCTGGGTTCCTGTTCCAAAAGACAGGATGTTCGTGCTCTTGCCTTCTTGACTGAAAACAACAGCCCACGTAATCCACTTCCTTTCCTCCTTCCCAGGTGGTGGTTTCCCTCTGCAGTGGTCCCTGGGCAGCGCTGGCAGGCAGGTGGCAGCGTGGCCGTGAGGGAGGTGGCTCAGAGGGCCAGAGCAGCGCCGGTGAGCACGTGAACGGTGCCCGGTGCCCGTCACAGCTGTGGTGATGCAAAAGGTGTCCTGCGCCAGGAAAAGCCGAGGAGCAGGGTGGGAGAGGTTGCTTAAAAGAACTCTTCCTTCTGGAAAACATGACTGAGAGAGGGTGCAGTGGAGAGGCAAAGCCCAAAGCCCAGCTGCTGAGACTGTGGGTGGTAGGCGGAAATTAAAGCAACACTCTGGCTGTGTATGGGCTAAGAAATTTGGCATCCTGACCATGGCAGTCCAGGGCACTGCTGGCTTCAAACAGATCTTGAATGCAGTTTGCGTCTATAGGTCTATGCTGTCCTATCCTATATCTCTATCAGACTTTTAGGCTCCTGACAAGAAGGCTTAGATAATTCTCCTTTGATTTACCCTGCTCAAAGTGGCTGTGTTGTCCGCTTCCTACAGAGTCTACTATGCTGCTGTCTCTCCTGCCTGTCTGCATGTCAGGGCTGACACTCCTGATAGATCTTGACATTCAAGAAAGGTTGCTGGCTTTTCCAGCTCTGCTCTTCTGTCCCCTCTGGTCATCCTGGCCAAGTGTTTCATGGTCACTGCTGTGTTTCAAGGAAACTCTGAGAAGCTGCTGAGTGCCTGCACGAGGTGCATGGCACTATGGCACAGCTCACCAGCCCCACTCTGCCCTGCACCTTCTTGTGTTGAACCCAACGGCTGCTGCTGCTTTCTCACTCCAGTGCCAATTGTTTCTCCAAATATGAAGGCATTAGGAAGGAACTTAATGGACAGACAGGGCAATAAAACAGTAAATGACTTGCAGTTTAAGTGTAAAGTTCTGTGCAGCAGGGACAGGGAGGATGACAGTTCTGAATGTTACTCTGCACATCAGATATGAAATAATGTGCTCTGACTGATCATTACTGCAGAAATGAGATCCTGGGCTTGTTGAAATTTCTAGCTCAGCTGAAAACCAAATGGCTGTGCCAGTGATATTATGCCAGTGATAAAGCTGTGGTGCATCTGCCTGTTGGCTGTTGTGTGCACTTTGCATACACAATCCTTTCACTTCAAAAAAGGTAAAGTAGAACCGGAAAGATTCAGAAAAGTTCAGTAAGGATTGACAGATGCCTGGACAGCTTGCCTAAGGAGACAAGCTAAGTAAGCTACGACTATAACCTGTAAATAAAGACCACTAAGATGGGATCGCAGATGCCTAAAAAGTCAGGAATTATGTGGAAAAGGTGACTGGGGATCAATTGTTCACTGTCTCTTCCAGTGCAAGAACCAGGAGAGCTCTAGAAGTATGTAAAGGTAAGCACTAAAGGGGCAAGTTAAAAAAAAAAGGAAGGAAAAGGAATGTTTCCTTGTACCTGTCTGAACTCTGTATCTACTTTGCTACATGTTCAAAAGCAAGCTGGGCAGACTCTTGGACCTGGGACAGTGCTGAGCTGGTATCACTCTGTATGACAGCTGATGAGTTGAGGTTCCGGGGAACTGTGCACCAAATCTTGGTCACCTCCAGTCCCCATCTCAGGATGCAAAAGTGGGTATCATCACCTCTCACCGGAGGCTGGAGACACCCCACCATGCAGCACTAAAAAAAAAACTCTTCCAGGTGCTGCAAGAATTTAAAAAAAAGCAGATTTGGTAATCAGCAGTATTTTCCAGGTAACAAGCACTCAGTTACCTTTCTCAGCCATCCCTCCAGATTGCAATGGACTGGCCAGGTACCTGTCCTCGTCTTTTGCCTGTGGTGTGTAAGGTCATAGGCCCAACGTTGTTCCCAGACAAGTGGTCTTTCCTCCAAGCAGAAAAGAACCATGTTGTCCTTTCAAACTCCCATCCAGTCTGGGGACATGTGGCTGCCTATTACTGAGTTATTCTTCTCATCAGTTTTAGTTGCCCTGCATCACAAAAACGCTTCATTTTTGTCATTGTAAGCAAAACCTTGATATAGTTTAATCTTTTCTCACACCCTTCAGTCTCTTGGATCCCAGGCCATCAGCGTATAACAGGCCAAAGTTTAATGTGCCTGGAAAGAGGGGAAAAAAGGATAGAAAAAAATGTCTTAAATAGTTTGAAGTGACTAGTTTTCTCTTAAGAATACTGTGTCTTGAAGGATTTAAGAAAGGATAGCTGAAAACCGGTGAGGGAATGATCCCGTGGGTGTAGGGTTACATACAATTGACTTGAGCTTAGATTTGATTTTTCTTTTTAATGTCAGGGGTCAGGAGAACAGGGGCTAATCAATCCAAAAATCAAACCCTGAAAATCTGGGCTATTGCTTCTCTGTCAGTATCACACAGGCATTTTTAAGTGCAGTGTTCAGAGCTCTATTAGCAAGGGCAACATTCAGTGTTTGGTTTTGCTTGGGGGTGTTAGATAGAAGTGTGCATTGCAGGTGTGGTGGGTTTGGTCGCTCTCTGTCCTGCAGCAATCTGGATGTGAGTACATCCTGCAGTGAGTAGGCAGCAGGGCTCACACTGGGGCCTTCCTCATGGAGGGGGGAAAATTTATAGCTAGACTTGGCCTGTTTTAAAAGTGCATGCAGTCATCTGAGCTCTCTCACTGATAATGAGCCCTAAACGCATACGCATTTTTCCTTCATGCATAATGCTACTTCATAGTTAGGATTATTTAGCTTATCCATTACCTCAGTTGTCTGAGGACACCCTGTAAAAAAAAAAACTATAGAAAAGGCATTTTAGGCTATGTGAATGACTTCAATGTAAGGAAAGCATGACTAAGGGCTGAGAGAATGTGCAATGAAAATTACCCTCTTTAGGCTGAAGAAAATTCCGAGAAAAACTAGGGAAATGTGGGAAATGCCTGGCTCTTAACGTAGCTGCTTTTATAGCGTTTGTGGAAAAGAAACAACCCTCCACAAATGTATCATGTGAGTGATATAGTCTTTGTAAACTTGTCATTTTCAAAAAAAAAGCACAAAACAAAAACATTTTGGGGTATATCTGATAGAAAATACAATCAAAGCACCTTGCTTTTATCTCCTTTTCTCTGCCTTGAAGTCAATCTGACCGGGCACATGTACTTAATCACTTCACATAATAGAAATACAGAAAATCCCATGGGTCTGTAAAGTACCCTGATTGTGTCATATTGGTGCATTTCTGCTGCATCCAGAGCCTCCCTGTGGGGCAGGTTTGGGATGTTATTGCCTGAGCACTTTCTCAAGTAAGTGGTTTTTGAAATTTTACTTCAACAGGCAGGCATAACAGTGATGAAAGCTTGCAAATATGATTTCCTTTATATCTTAAGAGCTGAGGAAGAGAGTAATCTTGTATTATCAAACCTCCAGTTACAAATGAAAGCTTTCTTGTGGTGGTGTTCCAGCTAGCTGAGATCCCAGTCCCATTGTCACAGCTGTGTACTTAAGCTCCTGTGCTGCTTCATCTCACTTTCTCAGTCACATTTTCTCGCTTGTTTCTGAATTAATTCAGCCACCACTTGTGCTTTTTATATTGTAAACAATCCTCCTAACGTGCCCTTGCCATCATCTCCCAGGCGCCCTGAAGCTGCTCCTTGAGGCACAGCTAGAGCCCTGCTGCTTGTCCTTCATTTCTGCTTGCTGCTGCAGTTCTCACTTCAGCATTTTGCAGAAGCAAATGAATGGGGGACATGTCTTTACCCTTCTGCTTAAGACTTCTTTCATAATTTCATGTGGAAGTGTTTCACAGTGATTCACAATATATTTCTGCTGAATGAGCTGTTCTTACAGAAAACCTACAATATCAGAATTCTGTTTGCAACAAGGAGTGGAAAAAGAACAACTGCTTGGGAGCTTAGTGAAATCCAGACATGGTGGCTTTTCTTCTATGGATAAATGTATTTTAGTGTAGATTTAATAAATGTTTCCTTAATTAAGATTTAAAAATAGTACATAGGAAGGAAAAGGGAAGCTGCAGGTAGAGGACGTGTCTGCTAGCTCTGGTCACCACGTAGAAGAGCCACACTAGGTGCAAGCATATCTCCAGCTGCTAGATGTCTGCAACATCAAGGAAAGCAGAATAAAACGCATCTTGGCACATAACAGAAACAAAATTATAAAAAAGAAAATCAACGTTTTTAAGCACATTAAAATACAAAATTACATCTGGTCAAGTAAAGGCACAAGGATTTTTACCCAGAAAAACACATTAACCTTTTATGGAGGTAGATGTGTCCTTGGGAACTTGGGAGAGTTTCATAACTTGAGAGGGAACAAGAAATGACAATCTGATAACACTTCCTCAAGAATGCATGGCATTCTTTGTTGTGAATTTCATGTTCTCCGCGGGATGTGGATGACTCAGGCTACAACATGAGAAATGTATCCAGGCCTATAAAGGAATTACTTGCCATAGGTTTGGGCAAGCATGAGTTCTTTGTTGCTTCCCACTATGTTGTAGGTCGTGTTATAAATCAGCTACATGTAGTACTTTTTCCTTAATGAATGAGACGTAGTACAGATGAATGACCTCTCAAGCAACTTAATGACGAACTCAACTGTGCCTAAAATTGAAATCTGCTTTCTGCTGTGTGATGTAAATCTCTGTGTTTTCCCTGAGAAGGGAATCTAGTTGAAAAATTTTGTTAACAGAAGACCAGTTTCTTCTAAAGACAATATTAGCATGAATATTTTAAGCTGGAAAAAGAGCTTTTTCTTTTTGTTTGCATCTTTGCAATGTATGTGGGAACATAGGTGGGCTGGAAGAGAAATGGGAACACTTGCATTTGCTTAGGCTTTTAGTAGGACCAAAGTTTTGGACTTTGAGCTTTGTTCAGTTCTGTGTTATTGTTGGTCTCTGTCAGGCTGAAGCTGATGTAAAGCTGGAACGCTACAATGGGGAGTCAGGCGTCTTGTCGTCAGGCTTTTCCCGTCCTTGCTAAAAAGGATCTGATCCAAAACATGGGATTGCATGCTTGTCATGTGCTGAGAGTCTTTGGCTCTGAAATTCTACCCAGCCAGGATCTACATTTGTGTATGAGCCCTATATTTATAACCCCAACCTCTGAAACCCACCAGCTCTTCTGTTCCGAGGGGTTATTGTGCAGTCCCCTTGGGAAGGAGGATTAGCACAGACGTGCCTGCTCGCTCCCCAGCACAGGTGCTTAGTGAAAGAGTAACTGCTTGCAAAGCAGAACAGAGATCCTTGAAAAGAATTAAGATTGGGCTGATATCCAAGCCGGGAACTGTTCCTGACCTGTTTGGTTTAGTTCACACTCATTATATAAATATTGAACAACGGCTGCTTTTTTTTTGGAGGTGCTGAGCACCTATAGTCTCAGTCAGTGTCAGGAGAGTTTTGCATACTCAGTGAACATTTCTTGAGGAAAAGACCCCATAGAGGATGCTTACCAAGTGCCCTGCTTAATCCTGCTGCTTCCAGGAACCATTTCACAAAGGTTTTCTACTGTTCCTTTCAGTTAGGGTTGGTAGAGCCTTCCTTGGAAGGCAAAGATGAAAGGAGGTATCCTTCCTTGCTGCATAGCAAAATGGCCCTTGACTGACTTGGCAATCATAGTTAGCCACTTTTTGAAGGTTCTGTCCTCCCATTTGTTTGGGACTGCTAATGTGTTTGATCTAAATGCTGCACTTTCTGTCTGCTGGCAGACCATGCAACAGATGAGTGACCACCGCTACGACAAGCTGACCGTGCCCGACGACGCCGCAGCCAACTGCATCTACCTAAACATTCCCAGCAAGGGCCACGTCCTGCTGCACCGAGCCCCCGAGGAGTACCCAGAGAGTGCAAAGGTGAGAGCCAGGCTGAGGGGGCTGGCCAGATCTCCAGCATCCTCGGGAGGTCACTAGGAATTGAAATTTTCAGAATGGGCTGTTGTGTCCCACCATGGAAATAGCAGATGGCAAAAGCTCAGAGGCCTGGGCTCTGTTCTCCTCTCCACTACTGGTGAGACTTGGCCTGTTGTGCCTCTGGTGCTCTTTCCACATAATGGGATGTAGCAGCAGCTCCCTTGCTGCATGTGATGTGTGTGAATCCCATAGCCAGAAGGCCACATGCACTGTAAGTGTTCATGTTGATTAACAGTGATGAGATGGCTTGGCACCTGCTGACAAATCCATCTCTTCGTTCTTTAAATACTTAGAGAAAAGGAAAAACAGAGAGGTGTAAAGTGTAATGATTTTCTGTTATGTTTCCTTTCCTAAACAGGTGTTTGAAAAACTGAAGGACCACATGCTGATCCCGATAGCCAACACAGAACTGGAGAAGATAGATGGGTCACTCACCTGTTGCTCCGTGCTTATTAACAAAGCTTCAGAATTATGAGTTTACAGAGTCCCTCCCTTGTAACTGGCAATAATGTTACACACAAGGTAGACGAATCTGTATCCACACTTTTATTGTTTTTATTGACAATCTACTGTACCACTGTGCTACTAACCCTTGTTTACAAATTTTTTGCGTTGTGAATTTTTATTATGTCTTTGCAGATGGTATTTAAGGTGGGTGTAGGGTTTGTTGGGAGCACATAACTCTGAAGTATGTTAGTCCCATGGGCTAGCAGAAGACAATTATAATGGCTAACCCTTAGCTTTAGTGATTTAACATATCTGTGTGAAAATTTTATGAAACAGCTAATTCTCAATATTTCAAGCACCTCTGTTGTCTTCACACTGTTCCCTTCTCTCTTCTTTTCACTTGCTTCCTTGCTCCACATATTTTTTTCCTTCCTCAGTCCTCTACTTTCAGTGGTGCAAGGTACTGGGAGGACTGAAGAAAACTCAGTGGGCTCATGAACCAGGTACCTTGTGTGGTAGGGAAACTTTCTATACACTAGTGGGAACAGTGGGCAGTGGATTGTGCTCACTGTCCTGGCCATATCACAGTGCTGCTGCTGGGCAGAGTTGTGGCTAGAATCCATTTCAGACACGAGATACCAACTTTGGAAAAGCTTCCTTTGATGGGAACATTTGAGGGCAATGTCTGCCTGGGAAACTTGAATAACAGAAAAAGAGAGTTTTGCAGCCACACAAGATGCCTCCTGCAAAACCAGGTCCCAGTTTCCTGCTAAGACCACAGCTTTCAATGTGTTGAGAATGGGAGAGGAGTTTTTAAAAAGGCCAGATCCTAGGAAGCCTGTGGACCACAAAAATTAAAGGCTGAGATGCTTTTGAAAAAGTTAAACCTACAAAAGTAATCTAAAGTATGGGGGGGGTTAAATCTCTTTGTTTACATCTTAAAATTTGTTTCTCCTTTCTGTTTTCTCCTTTTTTGGAGGCCACTTACTAGCAAACTTCTAAAGAAAAGGATGATAGAAGGAGTTGAAGGACAGCTATTCCTGGATTATGCCCATGAATAAGGGAAGCTATTTTTTCCTGAGAGATTGGTATTTGTACTTTATCTGCCCTTGGGGCAGTTTTCCTTGGAACAATAACCATCTTTTTTTTTTTAATGGCATGAATATTCACTGTGGTATTCAGTTAAAGCAAATATAATTCATGTAGCAAATTCCACAACGTTTACCCACTGAGTCATCAGGGTTTTTTTCACAACTGCAAAGTGAAGCACACACCATTGTATTCACATGCTTCTTGTTAAATCATTTGTAAACTAAGGATGGGAGAAATTCCCAAACAGGGGCAGTAGTGGGAATTCCCCAGAGACTGACAAATAGTCTGAACATGTTATCAACTTCCTAGGCATCTCCTCCATGTTTCCTGAACCACTTGTGGCATGTTGCTGAGGTACTGTAGGAAGTGAGTGATGGGCTCAGGCAATGTGGTGTGCAGGAAGGCAATCAGTGTTAACCAGGTGCACACTTGGATATCCTTTGGAAACCTGCGTGCTTTTTTGTGCAGTCATAAGGGAGGAGGCACAAATACTCGTACCTGCAGGTTCTCTTCACCTTATCTTGCACTGCATCTCAGTGGCTCCTGAGGGGAAAACCTCCTGGCAGCTGCCAGAGTACCCCTGATGCTTTGTGGGTGCACTGTATGTCGTGATGACACGAGGTATCACAGGGGAGAGAGCACTGACGAGTGAATATATCATATGTGAAAAGAGAGTGTCCCAAGGGAAGTCTTCAGCCAGCCAAACAGCAAGTGGGTTGCTTTCTTTTAGTATTTATGACTGTGCTGTCCCAAAGGGTTATCCTTATAGTTCCCCTTTGTCTCTTTCATTCCCATGCACCACCATTTAAGCCTGAGCCAGGTGATTAGGCTCTAAGGATGTAAATGTTGCAATGGGGAATCTTTTTCTGCCTTCCCTTGGTGCTTTTTAAATATTTGATAAAGTATCATGCATTTCAGAATAACTTTACATTAAACAGAGATTTTGTGCCAAAAAGTGGCCCTGCAGTATTGAGCTGTGAGCTCCTAAAGGCAAGCTGTACTCTGTTAAAAACCCTTGCAGCCATGAGAGCTGTCATACAAAGCCAAAACAGTCCATGCACCTCCTGGGGCCTGGCCCCCATCCATGTCCCCCAGTCCCTCTTCCCTCCTCTTGCTAGGGACCCAGAGCATCCAGCTACACTGGGACAGTGTTAAGCTCTAGGATTTCTATTTTATTTATGTTTAACTCTTTCTGTGGTGTTTTTTTTTCTTTTTCCATGTTCTCTCAGCTTTCACCTGTCTTCTTCCTCAGACTCTCATTTCTAGTTTGCTCATCAATGCATGATAAGCACTTTTCTCTTTTAATCCCAAGTGATTTTGCCTTCTTTTGCCTCAGTTCTTCTTACTTGAGTCTTTTTATTTACTTCTCCCTCTTCACTCCAAAGTATCCCAAACCATGGTGGACTATCCTAAACTCACTCCCTCTTTGAGTAGATGCCAGGAGAGAGGAGAAACTGAGAGGTCTGAGCAACTTCTTTTGAGCTGGAAGGATGATGGTCAACAGCAGCTGTAGATCCAGAGATTGACAAGGGTGACTCCTTTAAGATTACTCCAGAAAAGAGAACCATTTCTGGTGGACACTGTTGATACCCTGTGTCCTTGAAAGCAATAGAATGGGTCACAACGAATTCCCCTGGCTCCCCAGGGGAGGGAGAAGAGTTGGGGTTTCAGAGCTAAGAAACATCTGTGTAGACAGAGAGGTTGGGTTTTCATCTCTTGCCGTTTACATTTCCTTGGCTTCAGGGCTGCATTTGGGTATACAGAAGGCAAGGGAGCAGCTGAGGGACCTGAATTCCTTCAGGTGTTAATTTCAAGCTGTATTGAAACATATGTCTAACTTCAGGCACAAAATTTAGGTGCTCTAATGCCACACCTGCTTTCTTTCTGTTGGTCTCAGTAGGAATCACAGCCTCTTAACATAGATGCTCTAAATTACATCTTAGTCTGATGCCAAAAGTTACCTAGGCTGGTTAGTGGGATCACCCTCACCTCACAGCTTCTAGCATTACTCTTTATTCTGGCTTTATAGAGAAAAACATTATAAGCACTTCAGTTTATGTATTTGCAGTATAGTACTAAGAACTAAAATCATGCCAAATGCTTGTTGTTCTTGCTGTTTGGTTTTCTTCTGTTGCCCAAACAAAGAATTCAGTTGTGAGGACATTTCTGCAGTGACACATGCATCTAATGTATGTCCTGTACGTTTTGTCACCAGAACATTTCTTAGATGCCTGATATAAATCATTCTTGATTAATATAAATAATAAAATAAAATCCCAAACCAAAAAAGGAGATGAGACACTGAACACTAATAGCTGCCCACATAAAAGACTTGATAACAACTGTCAGCCTGTATGACAGAGCAGGCCAGTACAGAAGTTCTTGTGGTAATAGCTCAGCAATGGGGCCAGAATTACTCATCAAAGGATTTTTACCTTTCAGCAATCAGTTTCGTTCAGTTGAAATGAAAGAGCTAGAATGTGCATTATAGATATTTCGTGGATTTTACCTTTGCTAGGAGTTTAGGGAGAGCTTTGATATGTGGGTTTCTTTCTTCAACAGAATGTGAATACAGTGTCTCTCTCTAATGAAAATGTGAATGCATATTTACCTTATGAGATAAACTTGAATTCTTCCATTTATGTATTTTTGTGTTTACCATACTAATATTCAGTTTTAAATAGATACCACTGTGTGAAGCTATGCTCTGATTTTTTTTTGTGATTTCCATGTGGTAGGAATAGACCTCCATAGGCACCACTGTGTCCAGTTTTAAAAAAAAAAGGTCAGCACACAGAATGCTGTTTGTTCACAGCAAATTGGAAAAGATGGAAAACATGAGCTTTTGATTTTGTTCATTATATCAGTGAAGTCAGATCCAAATTAATAGAAAACATCAACATCCACATGGAACAATTTGAGGGAAATAATTTACTATTTAAGATTGTCTATTTTTGCTTTTATCAATAAGGAAGCTGAAAAGATAAGCCTGCTTAAAGAATGGTATTTGTTAAGTGATTGTGAACAAAGTATCAGTGGACCTCATGTATTTTCAGAGAAGTTTTAACTGGACGTGTGATGTAAATTGTATAGAGTTGTATGTGAATTGTGTTAGTCACTGTTTTACATTGTATTGTTCTGCAGTGCACAAATGTGACTACTGAACACAGAGGCGTTGCATTCATTAAACTTAAAATCTTGTTGCAGTATATAGTTCCCCAATTTTTGTGCCAAAAACATCAATACATTCCATAATCTGCTCTGGTAGAGGTTTGCACTTTGATTTAATTTTTTTTGTGACTCTTGCAGTTTCAATACTATATATCCCCATCACAAAGGAATAAAGTGTCGGTTGTACTGTGTGCCCTGTGTAGTTTGTGCTTCTTGTTTCGGAACTGAAAGTGTATCTATTTAATTCAGTACTGTTTCATGCTGTCTTTTTATTTCAAAGCTCATTACATACCTAGAAGTAAAGCCAATTATAGACACTAGCACTAAACCCCTTAAGCCTGTTAGCAGAAATCATGACTCTTTAAAAACAAATCATAATTTTAGACTCTACATTTAAGAATAATTTATAAAAAGGAGATACTGCCTGTGAGTGGTTGTGACTAAGTTTTTTGACTGTCCAAGGTAACTAAACAGGTGTTAGCATAGTACAGTATGTTTCTCTATAGTTCCTGTATTTACTGTAAGTTACAAAAGGTGAAACTGCAAAGGTTTAGTGGCATTCCCATTATGGGTAAATTATTCACATAGCTCTTGTGTCTTTTCTCCCCCACAATCTCAAGAGAGGTGACTGCACTCCAGACATTGCTTTGTGGTAACACAGCAGATAATTGCATGTTTTATATCTATATCTGTTGTGTGCTACAAACAGTGCCCTGGGCTGCTCTCTGCTTGCAGCCTGTGCTGCAGTGCCAGTAGGCCACGGTGTCAGGCTGTGGGGAGAGGATGCAGTGGCTCCAGGCTGCAGGGGCTCGTGTCCGCGCTCCTGGGCCGTCAGTGCCATCTCCTGGCTATCCAGCACTCACTTCTTCGAGGCCTCAATATTGTTCCTTCAGCTTTCTAAGAAACCCAAGGTAATTTAACAGAGTAGGAATTAATTCATTAACTGTAGTAAAATAATTACATCACTTTCAAACTGTACAGTTTTGCTAGTAATAGGACTTTAAACAAACCAATAATCTATTATTCTTCTTGCCAGAGAAGTAGGGAAAAGGGAAGATTTCATTAAGACTGATCTAGAGCCTTTGTACTAATCTAACTACACTGGTTAAAAGTATGATTTTTATGCTAATATATTTAAATCAGTGCTATGTCTAATGTGAATACTTTTAGCGTGGTGCAACTGATGTTGTAAACTACTGCATTTACATATGTACCTATATCTACAGGAGAGAACTGGTACCAATTTACTTGAATGTGTTTCTAAATGGTAATAATTTACAATTACAAAATATATACAAGCCACTCCCACTTGCCACTTAAAGAAACTTGAGAAGTTTCTCACAGAATATCAAACCTTCAAAAGCAAAATCATAGTAGTAATTTAACAAGGAGTGTTTGTTGCAAGACTTAGCTGTAGAATATTACTTCATTAAGCAGAGACTTCTGCACTTGAGTGTACAGATTCAATCCCCACTCTAAGCACATGCTGCTTAAAAAACATCAGTCACTGCCTCCTGCATCATAAAGCCCAGACATTCTGATGCTCTCAACAGCCTCACCCCCAAAAATTCATGATCTGTAGGTTGATCACTGTGGTTTAGGAGCTGAAAACTTGCCATTGGTTGCTGTGGATATATGTTGATTTTGAGCAGGGCCCTCAATCTGTAACTAAACCAAACTCCTTCCCTTCCCTCTGCCTGGCAGATTTCCTGCTCCTCCCTAAGGAACTGTGGGTTTGGAGTCCCACAGCTTTCACAGGGCCCAGGGTGTCCTGGCAGCTCCAGAAAGGGGTCCTGAGGCAGGATCCAGACCCCTGAGTAAGGAGCAGGAGGCAGAATGGGAAGTCCCAGGCAGAGACCCCTGCTCTGCAGTAAGGACTGAGCTGCCTGGAGAGGAGTTGATCAATGAAGGCAGAAAGGAAAGAAAACCTGGAGCCAGTCAGAGCTCTGAAAAGCCAACTGACCTCTTAGAAACTGTGACAGTGTTATAACATTCTCTCCACATTCACAAGGAGTTTCGTGAGCAGCTCTGGGTTGTGAAGAGTTTCCAAAATTAATTTGGAAATTTACTCTAGAAATGTATAATAGATGGACATTACATCTGTACATACTCATAAAACAATGCAATGGCCAAAATCTTCCCAGCTGCCTCTACACTGAGGCTCACTTCTGAATATTGAGTGGCTGTTACTCTCCTGAAATGAGTTTCATGCAATGAGTTTCATGCAGCCTTCTTCCTGCTGCATGGACCACTAAGTCCCAGTAGGGTTTTTTGCCATTAAGTCTGCTAAAATATATTCTATTCTTGTATTCTCTAAGCACATGCTCTCTTCCTGACTGCTGAAGTTAAATCATTCCAGTTCGTCTCCTCCATGGCTCAGGAGTCAGCAGCCTAACCCTCCAGACATAACATGGCTTTGAACTGCACCTCTTGCTGAGCAAGGTTATTAACAAGTGTTCTAAATCCAGAATGCATGATAGATGTTTTTATCAGCAATGTTGTATGGAGCCAGCAAAGCCTACAAGAAAATTCACCTTGAAGAGGAGGATCTGAAAGACATGTCGTTTAATAAGTAAGGGTGGGAGTCAGGGGCTAGGAAGATGCCTGGCTCTGTCTCAGAAGTGCCACAATCAGTTCTCTGGAAGCATCAGAGAATCTGAAACATTTATTTAGGGTGCATAGCACAGATTTGGGAGGATCAAAGCAGGCACTTGGACTTGGAAAAAATGGTCTGCAGCCCTCTGAGCAGGACAACGGGAGATAAATAGTTTGCTTTGTATTTCAGCTGTTTAATCCAAAGATACACAGCTTTGAGAAATTCAAATGCACTGCAGCAAAGAAAGGTTTCTTGGAGTGGCAAGAACACAGAAGGATGTGGGTTGTGAGCAGAGGGATGCTGCCAACCGACCAGTGAGCAACCAGGGCTGCGTGGTGAGGGTGGGTCTGAGTTTTCACTGGGCAGAAGTGTCCTTCACAGCAGGAGCAGGCAGAGGAGCTGGCTGGGCGTCTTCTGGCAGCCACTTTGGGTACTGGCCATGATTTGAACACCCAGCTCTACAGAAATCAGCCCTGTCACCAGGTGACTTGTCCTTTATTTCTCAAGTGTTGGGCAGGATTTTTGTGTCTATTTTAAAGCTGGGAAAGCTAGCACTGTAAAAGACGTATTGTTGCAGTTAATATTTGAAGTACGATTGCATTAACAAGGTATGCCAATCAAAAGGAGTTTGCAAAACCGTAAAACTACCATAAAACTGGTACTTCGGCCTTACTGACAGCAATACCCAGTATGGATCGCTCCTACTTTACGTGTATGTTTACGTACTGGAAACGAAATTTTAGGAGTGCAGAAATAGCCCCAAGTTTCAGCTGCTGTCTTTCCTGGGGGAGGCGCGGCGTGTCCCGGCGGGGCAGCGGCTCCCTCTGGTGCTGCCCGGGATCCCGACCCTGTGCGGCGGAGGGGGTTTCACCCTGTCAGGCCCCAGACCCTGCGGGGAGCCCGCGCCGCCCGTCGCCGCCCTTCACGCTCCAGACGCTGTCACGGCGAGCCGGCCC
>VZRZ01005884.1:1694868-1714429 GCA_013398175.1 Climacteris rufus
GGGCGGGAGCCCTGGGTGCTCTGTGGCCGGAGCCTCCTGGGCTCGGAGGAAGCTCCGCTGGCCTCTCCTGCACCCACTGCTGCCCAGGGGCAGAGCGCTCTGGCTGCAGGGCTGCTTGCACCCCAGTGCCGGAGTTTTGGCTTTCCTGGGAACACCATAGACCCTCGAGCAGTCTGTCTGCTCCTCTTCCATTGTCATTAGCAGGGAAGGGTTAGAGTCTGTAGAACTGTAGTTTTGTGAAATTAACAGGTTCGGTCATGGTGCCGTTAAAACAGAATGTGGTACAAGAGCTTCAGGTGCTGTTGTGTTGACCTTAGGTGTAGATGTAGGTCAGATTATTTTTATAAGGTTTGCAAAACTTGGGGTCCAAGAGAGGGATTAAATAGGATGTCCATGGGACAGATTACTAAAGAAAATGTTTACTGTAATCTTCAGTTTTAATCATGGTACAAGCTGTAATGGTGATTTAGGAACTAAAGAAATATTTGACAGGTGGAATTATTTTTTTTTAATTGCTGGAGAAAGAGAATGGCCAGCAACAACCAAGAGAACAAAACCAGAAGAAAACATTCAGCACGCACAATAATGTTTTGTTTCACCAGTAAAGTTGTCAACAAACCTTTCCAAAGGAAGGATTTTTTTTTGCTGTCCTGCCTCTTTTTTTGGTTCTGGGTGTTCTTTCCCAGTGGCAGTTTTTATGTCTTATATGTCATATGGTCTGTATGTTGCCTCCCTCCATGCATTTCTCATAGTCAGCCTTCATCCAAAGTAAGAAGATAAAAGGTTAATTGACCTTGACATTAGTTTCTGCTTCTAAAATATCATTTTCTAGCTTCTTTTTTTAGCTAGTCAAGTAATATTTTTTTTTAGTACAGGTACTTTACAGTAGCACAAAGCCTCTTCTTAGTTATCCACAGTGGTTTGTGGTAGTAGTAACAAGTGACCATTCCTGTTTTGTCCACTTATTGTCTGCATTCCAAAAATTAGGATTGTCACTTGATACCACTGTGTCTATTCTCCAGGCATCTCAGGTGTGGTTAAGTCAGTTGTTCTGAGACAAGGATGGTGTTTAAGACAAAATACTGCCTTCACTGACTTTGATTAACTTTCTTTTATTTAAAGATGGTGAAAAAGATGATGAACCGGCTTCTGCTAAGAAACGTAAAGTAGACTCTGGAGAGCAGGCGAAGAAGAAGAAGAAGAAGGTATAAGCAGGGTGTGTTGGATTTAGACAGAATGAGAATTTCAAGGAACTTGTATTCCTCTGCTGGAATGGGAAACAAATACGTGTTTACCAAATGTCTCTCCCCTATTGGGTAGGGAATTTTATTTCTTTAGTATGCTTGCCTTTTGGAAAGCACAACATTAAATGGACAGTGTTGTGGTAGAACTTGTTTACTGAACAAAGTTTAAACCTGTTCATTTAAAAGGAGGATTTAGAAGAGGGATCCATTGTGATGGATACTTGTGCTCATGCAGGTTAGAGGGCTTCACAGTGTTTTGTTTATCAAGAAACCTGGTAACATGAGTTTTTCTGGACTGACTTTTCCATTGTGTTAAAACCTTTTATAAAGGAGTATATACTAAAGAATTTTTAGGTACTGTCCTGTGATATGTTCACATAATGTTGTTTTTAAATGTATGTATAGACTGCAAATAGTCACTAGAATAAAACTACATTTGAAAACATCTTTGGTGTAAATATTGCATTGCATGCTTGGTGAATAGGAGGGATGAATTCAGTATTATATTCCATTCAGTGATGTACAACTTAACAGATTTCTCAGGGGTTTTTTGTTTAAATAAATATATAACTACAAACTGAAAAATAATGGGCCTAACAGTGGAGTTTAATATTTTATAATTATTTTTGATGTTGTGGGATCTTCATTGGTGAAACATGAGACTAACTTATGCAGGAAGAATTGAAGCATGTAATATGTTCCTCCTGAAACAGAAAATAGAATCTCAATATTTATGTGGACAAAAATTATGACAAAGCTGTGATAGAGTCTTTGCTGCCAAATTGTATTTATTTCAGTACAAACAGTTGGTAACCTTCTCAAAGTGCTAGTCAGTAAACGTTGCATTTGTGACTTGCTGCTGAATGGGTTTTTGGTTCTGTGTATGGAAAGGTACCAGCTGGTACTGGATTTGAGGAAGGGTAGCTGTAGGTTTATTTTCAAATACGGATTCTGTGCCTTAGGAAATCTGCAGTGAGATTAGGGACTATAATAGAAGTTTATGTAATTAAATTTTTAATGTAAAAAATTGTGTTTTCTATTTTCCTTCTGTCTTGGACTAGCTCTACTTTGGCAGAACAGATTCTGTATGCATATGTGCTAATATGATGCTAGTATTTTCCTGAGTGATTTAAATTTTTTTGAACCTCAATATAGGAAAATGTATTCATTTATAGTGAATATATGAAGTTATCAACACGTGATGCAATTCTAGCCTTGGCAGTGTGATAATGCTTTCTCTGGATCCTTGTTTACCTGCAGGCTGCAACTTCTCCTTGCCAATTTCACAGGCTGTGGGGCCAAATGCATGAAGTATTCCACTCCTTCTGTGCTGTTAGTCTGCAAACAATTTAAAAAATGGTACTTGCACACAGCTGAGGGCTCCCCATGCCCACCTCTCCTATCCCAAACCAGGCACTGGGCACTGTGCTAGCAAGATGTTTGTTCATTTGTTTTGACTCTACTTGCTGTCCTAATGTAGCTAAATCAAAGATGCAGGTCTTCAGAGAAGGTGATAGAAAAGAGACTGCTTGTGCTCCTTTTTTGACAAGGGGTGTCTGTACTGCAGCTGCCAGAGCTGAGGGTGGGGCCACAAGCTCCTGTTCAGATCTGAGAGTGGGATGTTGGGTCAGCTTCCCAAAGGGTTGGTTTGTATTCACACAAGTGAGTTGCAGGTTATAGCATATCTAGCAAGACATTTTTTGAAAAATCTGCCTCTGCTATCCTGTAGGTACAGAATTTATTCCAGGATTAAGTGGGATGAATGGTACAATTTCTTGTAATTTGAAGGATTTGACGCAAATGGTTCAACGGACTGTCCATTTCTCGAGTTTTACAATAGTTGTGTTTGCTAGTGAAGTGCTCCTTGAACAGCATTACAGCTGGAGGTTAAGGTCACCTGCTCTGGAAATAGGGTGCATTCCCATGACTGCTATGACTAAGGAGCCTTTCGTCCTTGTATTTCTACTATTCTGCAGGGCAGCTCAGGAAGTAACCATGCCAATTGCTCTTTTGGTTTTCAGATCATATGATATACATAATATCCAGTTCTCTTGAAGTTTACATCATCTGATACTCTATTTCCAAGGAGAAAACCAGTGTGGCTAATCTGGAAGAAGAATGATTAATTGTATTATTTGCAGGTTGAGGAATCGTCATTGTAAACAGTGACCTTGGCAGCTTCCCTATTCAGGAGAAATGGCACAAACAACTCCTCTTTTTCTGAACAAGCCATGTGAAACAAGGCTGTGAGAGCCTGTCTGAACCTGAGTTATCTGGGTAGATTGGTTCAGCAGCTGGAAATTTTTTTAGTAGAGATGCTTCAGTGCGTGATCTTCAGGCGAAGACGATGAGAGAAGTGCTAGGGCTGCAGCTTCTGAAGCAACTCGACTACAAGAAACAGACTTGCAGGTTTTCTTCAGGTTTGGGCAGCTAAACATAAACTGATAGCTCAGGTGTTCAAAAAATCTCTACCTGTAGAACACTTTATCCTCGATTGTCATGCTAGGGAAGACAGTGACAGTGAACATATGGCCCTGCTGACAAATGGGGAAGATTGTCTCTGAAAATTAGTCCTCTATTATCGTTCTAATATTTTTATGATGAATCAAATTTGATTATAAACATTATGTGTATTGGGAAAAAAAGGCAGTAAAAAATGCATACAGGTTTGATTTGAGGAAATTGTCTTAAAAATTTGTCAAAATCAGAAAAACAGCAGCAATTTATTTTCAATGAGCACACTGTGTTGCTTCCAGATGCTGGCATAATACCAGCTGCAGTACTTGGCTTTCCAAACAAGGCAGGATGATCTGGAAAAGAAGAGTTCACATCAGGAGAGAAGTACAGCTGTTGAGGATAATGGCTTTCATGGCAGGCAGTGCTTCTTCCCAGAAATGCTCACAGGGAGGTTGTGGCAAAGCATCCCTCTGTTACTCTGCTGTTCCTGTCCCTGATGCTTACTGCTGCTGTTGAAATGCTGATTCTTTTACAAATGGGTTGTGGTAAGCTTAAGGCTGCCAATGTGAAAGTGAATCCAGAGAAATGTGGTGTGTTCCATGAAGAGAAATTTATTGTGAACCTGGAATCTGTGCAAGAGGAGGCATTTTTATCAGTGGAGAGAAAAAGAAGCTGTGCAGTGCCGGCTGACTGGAGACAGGAAGATGGTTTGCCAGCTTGCTAATCTTAGAAAATCATGGCAGAATTAGGACAAAAAAATGCAATGCTTCCAGTCACCAACACAATACAATTTGGATTTTGTTTGCAAGCTTGAATGGTTCTTGTGCCTGTTTCTATGTTACCTTGATAATTTTATCCAAGCTTCTTTGGCCACTGGTCACAGACATTTGTGCTTTTGCTTTGGGTGTG
Organism: Climacteris rufus; assembly: GCA_013398175.1. Classification (NCBI taxonomy): domain Eukaryota; kingdom Metazoa; phylum Chordata; class Aves; order Passeriformes; family Climacteridae; genus Climacteris; species Climacteris rufus. Next base: position 1,699,479 of record VZRZ01005884.1, read on the forward strand.
GGTTGGATGTGAGAACAGTGCAGGACTGTCTTAAAAGCGTGGAAGATGATTACAGCTGAAGGGTGTGTTCTTGCAGGATAAATAGTTGTACCAGTTGAAAGGGACCACTGGCAATGGTTACAGCTGTGCAGCATTTCCATTTTGAGAGATGTTGTTTAAGGACACCCACAATTACTTGTTAGACTGGAAAAGTCTGACAGGTGGTTTTCCCAATAGCTGGACAAATTCAGGACCCTCAGACCTGGGCACAAGCATGGGGGTACCAGTGCCCTGAAGAGGTGAGATTGTTGACAGACCAGTTGCTCTGGCAGAGCTGAGTGGGAATGGCTGCCCAGGCATGCTTGGGAGGAGATGCTGACTCCTCTGTGATTCACAGGAGGGCAAATGATACAGAGGAAGAATTCTCAAAAACACTAGCATAACATGTGATTAGAAAACCCTTGAGCACATGGGGGCACCTTGCTAAGAAATCTGATTCCATTACTCCCAAAGGCGTTTTCTGGCTGCATTGACTGAGGTGAAGTTTAACAAATGATGCAGCAAGAGGTGGTGATTAGCTGGGCAGTCTGCAGCTGTCTCAGAATGTCAAGACTGAAGCAAAAGTAGGATTTCTGTACAGCAAAAGTGTTGGCAAAATACAGAAACCTGCTGAAAAGAAATAGTGTTTTCATTGCACAGGAAGCTTCCTATGAAACATGGGCATCTCAGGGAATAGTTTTGCTCCTGAGACAAACACGTTGGTAGCAGTGGACTGCTTTCTAAAAGTTCATAAGTCATATAATTAGGAACCAAGAAATAGTAGGAATAATGGAGGGATAGAGATTGCAGTGAGCTAGTTCTTTATGCTGAGAGTATCACAGACGAAAAGGAACACCACCATCTTCAGAGGAGTCCACATAATTTGTGTCACTGTTAGAAATGTGAAAAGATCAGTTGGACCTGGAAGGCAGAGTCACACCAGAGATTGGAATGGGTCTGTGCTGCTGGCTCCTTTGAACTATTTTCTTCAGGGCACTTCTGAAAAAAGCAGGAATTTTCAGGGAAACCAGTACCTGTGGAGCTGGATTGACAGAAGTATGCCATGAATTCAATGAATGGAGATAAGCTTTTTTAGTCCTTATCAAATAATTTTATCAGGGCTCTTCATTTAGAAAATGAAGTGGTTTTCATCTTTAGAATGCTTTAGTCTTGGTAGTTTCAGAAGATGAATCACAGATTTGCCTTGCTGTAGCTGTGAGTAGCAGGACGAGAACTCAGATTTTTTGTCTTTTAACAAGGTGAACTTATTCTTTGGAGCTAACCCTGATTGCCCATCCCTTCCCATAACTTCTCCCACCGTATGTTTCTTGCTGCAGATCTACTGATATGAAAACAAAGACAGGATTAATACAGGGTAACCCCAGGAAAGTGTAATAGGGAGTTAAATCTAAACCACATAACTTCTCAGGGCAGGATTAACACTCTCTCCTCAAACCAACCCACCAAACCAACAAAAATCCTGCCAGCAGCAGGCTCCTAGCAAAAGTCATTGGGGAGTCTCTCTGTTGGAAGCAGAACATGGTCCATTTTCTTAAAATAGTAAGCTCTCTGACACAGGGTAGTAAGGGATGTTTTGAGGAACCAGGCCAGGTAATGTGAAAGGCTAATTTCACTTCTTGTAGAAAGGGTCACGACTACTTAATAAAGACCTAAAGAAGGGATTAAAAAAAAATATAAAGTTTCTCTATTAGGCTTCTGGTCTAGAAAAAATGTCACTTTCTCTTGTAATCCCTTCCTTAGCACTGATAAGATTGTATTTTGTGAGACTAAGATCTTATATATTGTGCAAAATGTTTTAAAGAGTTGTGTTACTTTCTGTAGTTATAAGGTTGGCGATGGCAAGGACTTGTTTAAAACTGTTTAAAACCTGTTTCATTAGTTAAGAATACTGGGGTTTGTACAAGATCTAAGGATTGCTTACCATTAGTGACTTGTCACAGGAACCTTTGTGCCTGCCTCTTGGACACTTGTATCCAAGCTGTATCTCTGACAGCTGTGTCACCATGATCTTTGACAATGGTATGAAATACTGCATCCACCTTGAACACTTTTTTCCCAAGTATCTGTATAGAGCCTGTTTGCAGGTTTGCCAGCCGTGCTGCTCCAGCAGAGAGCGCTTTTGTTACCCTGGCACAGAGCCTGTTGAATCATCTGCAGCTCAGCTCCACACTACACCACCCGATTCCCTTCTAAATTTCTTTCTAATACTTGAAAAAGTGTCTCTTGAAACAGTACACATCTCTTTTGTTTACTTTCTTGATATCTCACTGTAGACAAAGGTGTTTGAAACAACTTTTGCACTGTAAATTTCACATGACTTTTGAATGCTGTATGGGGAGAATTATCATAATCCTTGCTCTTTAAAAAAATAATTCTTACATTGATGGATCATAATGAAAATATTATTTGGCAAACAATGTTAGTCAGATGTGTTTGTCTTCGACAAAGCAGTGAAAATCAATATGAAAATAATGAATGGTTAAATATCATGCTAAAAGTCTATTTCAGACAAAGTAATTACTGAGTTTCAAAGTTTCTAACTTAGTAGAGAAAAGCCCAAAAAGGGTTTTATGTTCTTGTGTTTGAAAAAGATATAGTTGGTTTAAATTTAAGAATACTCAAGAAAAACCCTTATTTCTGTAAAATAAGAAAGTGAGGAAGAATTGGCTTCGAAAAGTTGCATTTTTCTAATTTTACCATAGACTCCTAACCTGCTTTCATAGAAGGTTACAAAAATAAGGCTGGAATGTGCCTTCCCAAGGTGACCCAGCCCACTGGCTGCCCCAGGCCAGCCGGGCCCACACCACTCCTGTCCCAGCTCTTGGCTGTAAAACAGCGCTGAAGGGAAGAGCCGTGGCCCCGGCAGCACCAGCCCTTCTGCCAGTGCTGGCAGCGGGGGGCTTCAGTCATTAGTGACTTAGAAATCGGCACAGAAATGCAGTTAAACAGAAGAGTTTATAACTCTCTTCTTTTGGGGAAGCAGCTCATGTCCATAGTTCTGTGTTCACACAGAGCAAGGACTCCTGTGTAGGCACAGGTGTACATGGCTCTGGATGATGTGTTCAGGGTCATAAAATGTGATTTACCTCAGGATTTGCCTTGGTTCTTTGGTTGTGGCATAGCTACGGGGGAAAAAAACCAACTAATGTCACTTAAAAAACTAATTCTAAGCTAGGTGACAGAATTATAGCAAAAGACATAATTTCTGAGGGCAGTTTTTCTGCTCATAGAACCTACTCCAGTGCACTGAGTTTTCCTTGGAAAAGATGCTGAGGATTGTGTTGCTGCTGTACTGGGGTAACTCTGGACAGCATTTCACAGTCAGGCCCTGCAGTTCACTCAAAAGTTAAATTAGCCCTTAAAACCAGATGTTTTGTTTTGTTTTGTTTTGTTTTGTTTTGTTTTGTTTTGTTTTCTCAAGGCTATTCAGAAGGATTTGAACGAAACTACCGTTATACTCCAAAGAAGCAGTGGGGGTCCTGGAGATGGAACTGAACCATTGTATGTGTTTAGGCCTTTAATTGAAAGACCTCATTTAATTTTTCACAGGTTTTTGTCAACATACCAAGCTGAAAGGTAATGGTCTTATTCACTGTGAAAATACCTAATGTGATTTGCTTATAAGGCAAATGTTTCCAGGGGCTGGATATGCCCCATGGTAGGTGGAAACTTCACTTGATGCCTGCTTTGGCTGCAGCAGAACAGTAATGACACTGTTGTGGGGGTGACACCGCTGTCTTCATTGATTGATCTGAAATTCAGAGTTTGGTAAATAATGTGAAGGGGCTTAAATGAATCAGGCAGTTTATAGTGCGAATATTCTGTAGACCCCGATTTTTGTTTTTCCCTCTCATGTTGCAAAAGTCCTTTAGATCTTAATTGCATACTGCAGAAATTAACCTGAAAAACTATCACATTTAATAACAACACTAATTTCCAGGAAACTCTACAGGATTTTCCATCAGAACTGTGTTTATTTCCCAAGTTGTTCATACACACTTGAGCATTAAGAAACCAGAAATATTAGCAGCTGGGAAATTTTCTTTCCTGGCACTTGGGAAATAATCCATTTCAAGTGATCAGTTCCATCTTGAACATTTGTTTGTTTTTCTCAATTATTTTGCATATGGCTTTTGTTTTGCTAAATTAGTATCTCTTCTGTTTTTATAAGAATGAGGTTTATTGACTCTCCTGGTTATGCTATAGGGTTTTTGGGAAGCTGTATGTGACCACTTCTATTTCTGATACCAGGCTAAAGGATGCTCTTTAATCTGTGGCTACATTTGCCTTAGTAAGTCATTTGGCACAATAGGAGGGCACCTGTACTGTGAACCTGTCCGTGCTGTGGGCCAGCTTGACTTTGCTCCCACAGGAGCAACGCCCAAGTGCATTCAATGCACTCCTAGAATGCATCCTCTGATTTGACTTTCACCTGAAAGGAATCCAGCTGGTGCATTCTGGAAACCGAAGTGGAGTCTGCCAGGCTGATAGGGAGAGTCGCTTCAAAAGCCGCCTCCTGCTCCAAAGCGAAATGCTTGTGCAGGCACACCCTGCCCGTGCGAGGGCCCTGCGCGCTCAGCCCCACAGCCACTGCAGCACACACCCTGCTGGGGAAAACACAGCTCTCTTCAATGTTTCTGCTCTTGGTAGCACGCCAGTATCACCTTCTAAAGTCAGCTCTTTCCTCACCTAGGTATCTTTCATATTAATTCGTTCACTGGTTCTTACACTGAGTACAAAAGTTGCTAAAGGAGAAGTAAATTGCAGCACTGTTCATTGCTTATTGATTCCCAGAATGGTAATGTTTCTCATTAGAGATGCTGCATTCATTCCTGCAAGACTCTATGCATGTGAATGAAGTTCAGCTAAGTATGAATCCCACCACAGGCAATGGAAAGTCTGCTGTATATGAGCTGCTTGCCTGTGTGAATTTACAGTGCTGGGACAATAGCAATGAGCCTCTGTTTCCTGGTGGGACATGAAGCCTTGTTGTATACCTTGCAGCAGAGTAAGGAAAGGGATTTCTGGATTTTTGTACTCCTAGAAAGAATGGATTCCTTTCCCCTTCTATACTTTCTTCTCAGGAAAACTTAAATGAATTTCACAAGCTTACAAAAGCATTTTTTCATTTTAATATGGATGTCTTAAAAGATTAATTTCTCCCTGAAGACATTTGGACAAGGTGGAGAGAGAGATTGATCATTTCCAGATGTTCTTTGCTGACAGGCAAAGAAAAATTCTGCTTCAGGTTAACATTTGTGAATGCATTTAAAAAATACACATTTGTATACAAGCTGCCAGGGAGAGCACGGGCCAGTGCAGCAGGGGCTGAGATGCACAGATCTGCAGTGTCATAGATGCATTAATAAGGTGCTGCTCACCCCTGCTGACTGGGCTAAAAGCCTTGGGAGCTTCCCTCCCTGTATCTCCTGTAGACAGGCAGGGCAGATGGATGTGCTTTTCAGACAGAAACACCAAGGCCATGTGCAGTGTGCTTTGAGGCAGACGCTTGACTCTGCAGTGCTTGCTGAATCAGACACATTAAAATAGATAACTCACAATCTCTTTGATGTTTTGGTATATTTCATAATGGGATTCCTAAACACTGGACTGTAAATTCTGGCAAGATTTGGTACAGTGAACAAGTTGTTTGACTTTGGGCTCCAGGGAAGAACTCTGAATTAGCAAAGCAGGCGCAACTGGTGTCCTCCGTGTTACCTGGGAGATGGGCGGGCCCATGGAGCGACTGTGCTCTGGCGTCCTCATCCCCATTTGCTCTGTCTCTCTTCCTGCAGAGCATGAGCAGCACCCCAGGCCTGGGCCTGCAGTTCCTACTGCTCCTGCCTCTGCACAAGCAATGGATGCTCACACTGATACTGGTTCTCTTGCCTGGCAGTGGTCTCCAATGACTCCAACGTGAGGGCTTCTTAGTGGTGAAAGATGAGCATCATTCAGTTCTGTAGGAGACCCTGATGCCTGGGAAGAGCAGATTCTTCTTCAGTTGGTTCTGGTCTCTAAGGCAACAGCAGCCTGAGCATGGGAAGTAACGGAGCTCATGCCTGTCAGCAGCAAAGGAAATGCCTCCTTGGAAAGCTGTCCTTCGTAACAACTGTTGTCCTTCTCAAGTGATGTGTGGAACCAGAAACGCCGCTGGAGACCAGGATGCCTTTGTGAGTCACAAGCTGCTTTCCACTGGGTGGGCAGAGGCGGTGGGGGCAGGCGGAACCAGCCCGGCGTGCTGCCTCCTTGTGCACGCTGAATCCTAGAGGAATAGGTTTCCATTGGAGTGATCAGTAAACATGGCTGCATTCAGAGGCTGCTGGCTGTTTTAAGTAACTGACAGACATTAGATTGATATATCTATTTTCCTATCTAGAGAGGGCTCTGCCCCTGTGCGTGGCAAAGCTCAGGGCTCTGGGACCTTTTTGGGTAAAGCCCTCCCAAGGCCCAGGGAAGAGGTGTGTGAGGATGCAGTGGATGTGAGGTCTAGAGATGGTGAAGTCCTGCTTCAGGCAATGAATCTTCTGTGGAGCTGTGTCATAGCACTTGTCCCAAACCCATGCAGTGAGCTCAGCTGTGACAGAGTAAGTGGGGTAAGGAAGTGATGAGGGGAAGACAGGAGGTAAAACTAGGAGGGCATAATTCTCTGGAGTTCTTCAGAGGGTCTTCATTGAGCCCATATGTTGTTTAGAAAGGAAAAATACGTTGGCTTAGAGCATTAATTAATTTCTTGTGTTTCAGAAGCAGGCAAAGGGGAAGGGGAAGATGACTCTGAGTCAAATTTTTGAACTGTTTTCTATGAGAGCAAGGTGTTGATAGGAGGAAGGAGCAGGACTGGGAAAGAAAAAGGAACATTATGGTCTTTGTCCATAAAGGACAATGTGCTGTGGAAAAGAGGGCCTTGAATCCTAAGACAAGGTGTTGATGATATTTAAGCATTAAAGCTCTGAGACTTGACGCTATAGGTCACAAAGCATCCACTTTACTGCCTCAGTAGGTTGCTGAACTGATCTGCCAGTTTTGGGGTTGTTCATAGAGCTGGTCAAGAGGCAGTGTTTGCTTAGGGTTCTTTTTTTTCCCTAAATACATGTATGAAGATCTGAAGAAGCATGGTCAGGGTGTGTCCCCAGGGTTTTCCTTTCCAGCCTGCTTTGCCCCAGTAGCTGCCCAGGTAGGGTCCTGTCTGCTACACAGGTGTGCAGGGGGCCAGCTCAGAAAGGCTGCAAACTGGTGATGGGGTCTCAGTGCATAATTTAGCCTGGGATACCTGATGAACCATACATGTGATTAGAATGTGCTATTTGGGGATATCTCTTCCAAAGGGATGCTAAAATGGGCAGCTTTACAATTTGACCTCATTTGCTTTTGTTGCTGGTTGTGAAGATAGAAGCCACTAAACAAAATCTGTTTTGTTGTGTTTGCTTGAGTTTTATTTTGAGAAGGAGTGGGATAATTTTAGTTCTTCAGAACTAAAAATTAGATCAAAATCCTGGCAACTGTACAAGATAAATGAGCAACCTTGCAATAAAGGGTTTTTTTATCACCTTGGAAACACAGTTTGAATAAGCCACTTGGAGTAATTTTAGTTTCCGACTTCCCTCTGCCCTTGTCCCTCCCATGCAAATTCTGTTTTTACACTCAGTATATCCGGTTTAGCTGTGTTTCTTTCATATATAGACAACGGGGGAATTTGCCAGACAAAAGTGGAAGAACACTGAAAATGACCTTGCACATGATGTTTCAGAGCAAAAACTGGTGTTTGGAAACATACAAAGTTAAACCCAGCCAAAAATAGATTTTAAAAAAATCAGTCATTCTAGATCTCACAGCTCCATGTAAAAAAACCCTAAAGTTTAAATAATTGTTCTTTACATACCATTGAGTCTTGTTATTCTGGAGAAGAATATGGCATTTACAAAACAAATTTTAGCACTAAGAAGGAAAGTTGAGGGATTAAACAAGGACAAATATACATTGAAAAATTGATGTAATCTGTTAAATATACATGGTCTTTCAGAAATTCCCAGTATTGTGATATCCATGTGAAATTTGTAGTATTAAAATGCTGTGGGTCTTTGTTGTGAACATTACACAGGTTATGCTGTGGCATAGCTGGAAACTCAAGTAATTAGAGAAGAGATTAGGATAAAGTAGTGCTTCTATCCACTAAAGAATGTAAATATTTTGAATATTTTCAATAGCTCACACTTCCATAACAGACCTCACCTGACAAGTGCCCTCACTGTGAGTGCCCACTAGAGAAAGCACAGAAGTCTTTCCTGTCTACTTGAAATCAGCTGACACACATTGACTTTCCACTCCCATGCAGAAAATATTTCAAAGTGAAAAGCAAATTGATTTTCAATTATTTGAAAGAGTAAATTGCATTTAAATATCTATTTAATTGTCCAGGTAATATCCCTGAAAGCTCCGAGGAACCCATGCAGAACTGGCCGATGGTCCCTGTGCCAGTGCCTGATGTCACCTCTGCCTCCAGCCATGTGCTCTGTGGGGCTGGGCAGGAGCAGATGCCACCCAGGACCATGTGCCATGGTCTGAGCAGCCACAGAAGACCAGCAGAGCATCACACCAATACATCACAAGAGACATGATGAGATAGAACAGCTGACTAACATTTGGGTTAAATATTTGGAAATGCTTCCTAACCACGTGACTGGTGAGGTTGTTGGGACAATAGCAGGACCATATAGCTTGAGATACTTAAACCAATCAAAAAGATTGATTCGAATATGAGCAAATGGAGGAGATGTGTGATTAAGGGAGCACAAATAAGGTTCTAAATCTATTTTTCACCTCCATTTTCTTGGATTCTATTCTATCTTCCAGGTGACTGAATGTTATGATGGATATTAATAATTAAAATAAGCTTGACCATGCCACCTTCCCATAAGCTGCTGTGCTTTAGTCATTCCTTGTTATCACAGAAGGGAGTGGGTGTTGGGAGGAAACTGTCAGCAGATGGTAGGCAGCAACTCTGGCAAGTTTGCAAATAAGGGGCTTTCCCCACTGCAGCCAGCTGGCTCAAGCACTAATCTCCTTGCTGCACTGCTCTTTACTAGTCATGAAAGCTCATCAGGTCAAAACATGTATTCCATACTGGCTGTCCAAAGCAGGAAAACCTTTTTCTCTGATGAAACACAGTTTTACTTGATAGGTGCACTCCGGGACATGCAAACAAACCTCCACGGTTCCTTACCATCAACTTCTACCGGACACAGCTCAAAAACCTTGTAGCTCCAGCTCGGTGCGGGCTGAGATTCACAAATCTTACATTTAATCTGAATCTGGATTAATAGTCAATACTGTGAGAGCCTGAATGGTGGTTGAGACTTTAAGGCACAGGGCCAAGGAGAAAGACAGACCACAGGTGAACATGGGTGAGAGCTCTGCTTCTTCTCTGCTCTCCTGGGGCAGAAATGGCAGGACCACAAGTGTCAGCCTGGCCTAAAGATATAGGACAAAATAGATAGAGAAATGCTTATTTAGAAATTTAATTTCCTTCACGGAGAATCTCCTAATGTTTTGAACAAAAGTTTGGATCTGTTTTTCTTTTGTCCAAATATACTACACTATTTGCTGGTGTTTATTTTCACTGCAACCATGGTTGAGTGCCACCAATCTGTTGGTTTTGTCTCCATATTAGGAAAAGGTAATCGTGGTAATGGTCATGATACCAACTATTTTTACTGTACGGGTACTGCTTTGGCTTCTTTATATCCAAAATACTTTGGTATTTTTAGCATATCTTCAGTGATACTGACATCCTACCATAGCACTGGAATGTTGTAAGATTGCAGTCAGAGGTGGTAATGATAGCCCTGAAGTTCAATGACATGTTTTGAAAAACTCATAGAGATGTTAACTGGCATTCTCTAAGAAGTCAAATATTAATTAAAAAAATAAGTGTAAGGTGCTAAAAAGATTAATTACTATCTTACTTCTGCTTAAACAAAGCACAGAAGGCAGAGTTGTGAACGTTTCTATGCTGAAGTTAGCTAGTAACAGTGAACAGAAGAATTTCCATCACATTGCTCATTTGAAAGTAGGTTAACCTGTTATGGCTCTTGAAATCCTTTCCTGTTCAATTTTAATTCCAGTTTAACAGGACATGTAGACCATGCTCCTGGGAACAATAGGCTGAGCACTTGACATAAAAGCAGGATAGCCATTAAATCACACTGGCAGAGCCCAGGTAGCCCACACCACTGGAGTCAGAGGACAACTGATGGTGGCAGTGGCTTCTCAGAGGTGTGGTACCTCCTGGTGAGAAGGCACCACGTTTTGTTGGACATGGCCAAGCAACAGCAATGCAGGGCTGTGCACTGGGTGTAAGGTCTCAACACCAGTGTCTCTTAAGGCAGTTTTGGTTGAAGAAAGTGTCTGGCAGGGATGGTCTCTAGAAGGGAGCCAGTGGTCTGAGCCAAACACTTAACTGCTCTGAGAGTCTCTAAAATCTGCTTTTATAAAGGGCAACTCCAACTGCAAATATTTCCAGTGACCAGGGACAGATGGTGTACCCATTTTGGTAATGAACACCTTCAGCTTTGTCCAGCCTGTTGTTTAGCAATCTCCTCAGGTTTAGAATACAAATGTTTTATTCTCCCATTGGTTTGTCTCCCTAAGATAAGCAGCTGTATTCTGGGCCTCTGGGGTGTCTTGCCTGGCCAGTTCAAAATAGGGTGTGGGGGCAACAAAGGTATGGATGACTGTAGTGGTGTCTGCATCTGAGAGAAATCAGTCATTTTGCAGGCTGGAGATAAGAAACACAGCTATTAGCTGCCTGATAGAGTTTCATGGGACTCTTGTTTCAGTCCATTTTGATGTCAGGAAGGCAGACGCTTTCAATAAAAAGAGTGCTCATAGATTTTATTGGGGCATTCAAATGCTTCCAGTTCCCAGCTGTCATCAGCTCCACTTTAGTCATATAGTTGTCACTTTATCCCTCTGTCTGCGACAGGTCTTGAGAGAAGAAAGATACTGATTTGTTAAGCTTTAATGAAAAGGAGACTCATTCATGTTTCCAGACACTTTTAGTTTTACTCACACAAATGAATCCTGCTGAAGGAAAATAAAGTACACCTTTCCACAGGTACATCCTAAATTAATAAGAAACTATTTCAGATACATCTGAGGAGATCTTGTATGCTCTGAGGGATGGAATTTTCCGAAGTCATACTGGAACAGTTCAAAACCAGTCCCCAAGTGTGTACAGAAATGAAAGTCTGTGTACTTAGGAAAGCACTTCTTCAACTTATCTGCTGAGGCAGAGCTTATCTCTGATGCTGTCAGCAAGGCTGGAAAGGTTATTTTTTCAGTCTTTTATTAGGAAATATTTACCTGAATAATTTCATTATGCAACTATATCATTGCCCAAACATTACCACCTATGCATCAGCATCTTCACAGGGATAGCCTTCTCATCAATGCATTTTTTTTCCAACTTAAATTTGACTTTTTGCCTGTTCAGTTATTTACCGTTCTCACATTATCAACTTGGCAAAAATGAAGTAATTGGCGAAATCTCAATCTGTTAATGAAAAAAGCTTTTAAAAACATTTCTCTTTGTACCATCAGAAGAATGTTTTCTCCTTGTTAGAAGTTACACTGTTTAACTGGTCCTAAATATTTGCCAGTCTCCTAATAAGCCTCTTCAAGCCGATGCAAGCTCTAGTCCCATCCTCTTAAAGTAGCTTCTACTTTTTGTAGAAGGCCAAGTAAAAGGGCTCACATTCAGCACTGTGTGCTTTGCAGCTCCTGAATACAACAGGCTGAGCTGAAAACAAAAGCTCAGCTTTGACTCTTACTCCTCTGGCTCAAGTTAGTTCTAGCCAGATCCTTAATGTTACTTTATCTGCAAGGGGAGTTTTTTTGCGTGATCAATGCCAACTCTGTTGGGAAAATACAGGATGCATAGGGATTTAAAAAAAAATCCAGCTGCCAACAAGAAAAAGTGCTTTGTAACCACAGTTTGGAATGGAAACAATTTTCTAAGATACAGATCAAACTGTGTTTATAGACTCAACTATTGGCAGCTTTTCACCAAGCTATTTCCTGTGTGCCTATTGCATAGAGGAATAATCTAAGTGCTTAAACTAACATTTAAAACCATACAGAACATGAAGGGAATACTGTGTGAAGCAGCATGGAAAACACAATGATGTTGAATTCTCTTTTGTTTCCATAGCTAATATTCATGGGAGAAGGCAGTAAGTACTGCACACCAAATGCCAGTACTCCAGTTCTTTGCAGGATTTGGTCCTTACTCTACCCAGTACTTACTTTCTACTAATATTGTTTTAATTGCTGAAAGCAAATATCCAAGTAACAAAAATTTTCAAAAATGCCTCCTAAATGAGAGGAACTTGCTAAGAGTTATCTAGTTACTTTAAGTGCAGAAAGTTATTATTCCTTAGGAAAATAATTCAGACAATCCAAGGGCACACTTAAACAGAAGGAATCTTATTTCCCATTGGAACATGTGGAAAATCTGAGGGTGTGAAGATAGGAGTCAAGGTAAATTGCTCTGTTTGAAATGGTTGCAACAAATTTTTCTTGCAGAAAGAGCCCAGAATTCAACTGCTAGCTGTTTTGAATCTTTTTGGTGTTTTTAAATTTCCTCTCCCAGACTTCAAATGCATGCCCTTAGCTTCAGGCATGCATGTGGTGGTGGCACAGCTCACCTCCTGATAGCATCAGTAAGGTCAGGGCAGTCAAGCTACGGTGCCCATGCAGAATTTTAACAGGGATTTTGTCACTGGTGTTTCTGCTCGGCTGGACTTCATTCCTTCTATCCAAGCCATGTCTCAGCTAGGGAGCCTGGCAGCTCCAGTAGAGGAAAACTCAGGAGAGTAATTTAGATTGAATGGAACCTCTGGAGGTTGTCTGGTCAGCCCCAAAACAGAGCAGGAGCTGCATAGGTGAGCTTGGCCAGGGCAAGACAAGTTTCCAGTGCCTCCAGGATAGAATTTCCACAGCTTTTCTAAGCAACCTGTTTTGGCATCTAATTATGAGATGCACAACAACAACAAACCTCATCAAATTTGTTTGTACCTTCCTCCTTTGACTGTATTATTGCAGATCAGTTCTGGGAGGTATAGTAAAAGGCTTAGCTTTACATAGTGATTCCAGGATGGAAACCAAAGGTTTTTGTTGGGAATGAAAACAACCTAAACGGGAAAGGTCAGGTTAGAGGAGGTGGTGCTGGGCTTTTTCTTTACCTGGGCCCTTGGTAATGAAGGAAATGTTACTGTGAATGAATTTGCTGGAGACAGGGGCATTAACTGTGTGCAGCAAGTACGCTGCCAGAAAACCACTGACAGTTTTGGGTTTAAGCGTTTCTGGCACACTACTTTGCCCATGAGGCAAACCCAGACCTTGGGTGCTGCAATGCAGCTGTCAGAGGGAGCAGGATCTGATCCCTGCAGGGACAGAGGCCAGGCACATCCCTTGGGACTCACAGCTCTTCGCCTGCACAGCAGTGAGTATTGGGACCATCCCAACCACTGCCATCTCCTCTGGGATTTTCCCAACCAAAGGCAATCTGGAATGGTTTTACATCTTGCTCTGAAACTCGTACACAGATATTTCACCATATGTGTATTTAAAGGAATGCAAATGATTTCAAAAGACAGGATGGCAAAATAGCATTTCAAGTTGTTGCATTGTGACATATAAATATTGTGAGATTTATTTTAGATGAAGTGAAATCACAACTACTCTGTAATTAGTGGTTTTTACACTGTAGAAATACAGGTATTACTGGGTTACTACTGTTGGTGTCTCACATAGATTCAAAATTTTGATCTGATTTTGTTCAGGAAAATTTAGTTTCAAATGAGCAAATTATTAGACCCCCCCCTCAAAATCTGATAAGAGAAGAAATCTGTGAGTGTGTGTGATGTTCATATGCTGCAGTTGCTTTCTCTAGAACCAAACTGAGCATTTCCTTTGGCCCAGGATTTGAGGCAGTGCTGTGCTGGGCATGCAGAATGCATGGAATGTGTCTGCTCCGGGCTGCCTTCCACAGGGAGGTGGCAGCAGCCAACCTATCTCCAAGGGCTAGAAGATGGCAATGGGTCCTCTGCTCTCACCCACCACAAGGCAGGTGTATTGCAGATTTGTTTGTAAGCTATGCCACATAAAAAGCTGCAAAATAGACCCAGGCAGAAGTTAACTAACAAAACTGTCTCAGTATTTTATCCTGGTAAAAAATCTATGCTATATCATCTCCTAAGGCCAGTTTCGAAGGGCTGTGCACTTGCTAATGGAATCAGTGCAGGATGTAGCTCAGCAGCACGTACACGAAACCTCGACTTTTGCCCACTCCAGCAGCCTCGGCACATTATCTGCCGTGTCCTAACGCTGTTTGTCTTCTACCTGCGTGGCATTTGGGCTGGATAGTAACAGCTGCTAGCGGCGAGGTCAACTCCATCCCTCCTTCGCTGGCATCGCTCCTTCGGTGCTGCAGCTGCTGCTCCCCGCACGCCAGGCCCGCGGGAACTGCGGAAAACCTGCCGGGAAGCGGGAACTGCCACGCGCCCGGCCTCAGCCCAGAGGGGAAAATGCTTGCAGCCCACAGATTTGTTTCTTTGGGGGCGGGGAGAAGGAACATCAAGGGAAAAGAAGTATTTAAAATATGCTGCGACTCCTTTGCTCTTTGTCAAGAAACGCTACGCACATGGCTGCCTAAGGAAACGATGGCACTGGCGGCCGCCGCGGGGAACAGGGCACGCACGGGGAGTCCGAGCCCGCGCAGCGCCCGCGGCCGGGGTGCGGTACTCCCGGGATGCCGGGCCCGGCGCGGCACCGTGCCTGCGCCGTTCCCTGTTCCCGGTTCCCTCACGCGGCTCCGGCTCCCCCGGGGCGACCCCGCGCGCGGCGGGCGGGGCGGG